>JAPYZI010006895.1:0-16996 GCA_030523105.1 Ophioninae sp. A BG-2022a
CGTTTCCCTATTTTTCACATTTTCAAATTCCAATTTATAATTCGATCTAATTCTAATATAAAATTCTAATTTTGTCAACCGCCATCGATATTTTTGGTATCAAAGTATAAAGAAAAGGTTCAAAGGAATTAAAGAAACGATTCGATAATTTCTCAGTCGGGACATTCCAAAAAAATCACTGATGATTTTAAAAGAATTGAACATTTTCGATTCGATGCATAGGGAGACTTCAGCCCAGGATGATAAGCATTATCAATCGATCGATTCTTCTTCTTCCTTTTTCCGGCAAGGTCAAGGAAATCGTATCTCGTTGGGAGGTTTCGATCGAGCATCAGAAAGATATTAGGGGTAGCAGTCGCGGGAGAATCGCCGAGCGAAAACTTGGAATTCCCGGGATAGCCTCGTTTTTAAAGAACAATTCGTTCGCACATGAGCGAAGGGCTTTGCGAAGAGTAATTGAATTTTTTTTCAATTCTTTCGGTCGGAGCGAACGAGAAAGGTTGAAGAAAAAAAAACGAACGTGTAGTGCGTGACGAGAAGTGAGAAAAGTGGGGGCGGGAAGGGGAGGGGGATAGAAAAAGAGAAAGAGGGAGAAAAGCTCGGTTAGGGTCAAAGAGAGGCCCTTGGGTTTCCAGCGGACGAGCCGCACCTTGACCCGGCAGCTAGCTCCGTGTGCTCTTTCTCGCTATCAAACTTCGCGCCCCTGCGAGTTTCTCGCGTGTGAATCAAGATCGAGAAGCCACCCTTCTCCCTTCGTCCTTCCTTTCCGTTCCTCCCGGTCGCGTACGGCCCTTCGTCCTTTTTCAAATTTCTCTTCGACTCTCTTCGCACGCGAATGTTCGATGTATCGAGCCAACTTTGGTTATCGGGACATCGGGCTTTTTCGAGGACGGCCCTTTTCGAGGAAAACCCAAACGAAGTATCGAGTAGTTAAAATTTATCGTTAATTATTTTTATAAACAGTAATAATGCTCCATCATTACACAATTTAATGAATAATTGCACAATGTATTGAACAATTGATCCAATTAATGAACGATTACTTCAGTTATTGAATAATTGATGAATTTGATGAACAGGCCCTTCGATTAATTAATTGAATCGATTTTATAATTAATTTATTGAATCGGCCATTTTGATAAATAATCGATCGTTGCAACAACGGGCAACGATCGATTCGGGCAATACATGGATGAACCTCGAGGTCGAAAATCGAAGTAACCTTCGAAATTATCTTTCGTCCTTCCGTGATGTATCCTCGCCCTCTCTCCGCTCGCTCTCATCCCGCTGACCTTACCTGCCGACGTCGGGATCAGTGGAATCGGTGTGCATGCACATTTACGTAACAAGTTACAACTTGTATGACCAAGCGATAATCCGGCTTGCAGGTTTCTCAGGGTTAAAAGCTTTCTGGGGCCGGGTGTGGGCCACCCCTTCGCGATATACGCCCGCGCGCGTCAACGCCAGGCCGAATCGGCTGATCAAACGTATCAACTTCTATTCGGCTGCATCGCGCGTTATCGCTCTTTCGAAACTTCTCTTTTAGATACTTTCGAGCCCTTCGACCGTTTTGAGGCCTTAAACCCTTTTTTCCCAACAGGTAAATTTTGTCTGTTTCCCTGTTTCAAAAATGAGCTTCCTAGAAATAGACATTTGGAATAATTCATTGAAAAGGGAGAAAGGGTTTAAGGGCTTCGAAGGGTCGAAGGGCCCGTTTGGGTTTGTTTGGGTTTAAAATTTCAGGGATTTTTTTTTCAAATTCGACTTTTCACGCGAATAATCGTTTTTGATGAAAAAATCATGATTATTTTCGTTCGTTCGGTTTTCCGTTGGGAGTTTGATTCGGTTGGAAGCGCACACGTGGACTTGGCGCGTTTCAAGTACAAAGCCGAGGAGTGACCCTGGCGATTGGTATCGCGCGAGGCTCCGCGTGGCTCTCGCGCCCCGCTTCCACACACACTGGCATGACGGATCGCGAACCGTGCTCACCCGGCGCCGCATTAACGGCGCTTTTGCGGGCCTCCCCTCGCACGTAACCGATCGTACACACCCTTGACGCTGGAATTTCTACGGATGCACGAGTGCATCGTTGCACCCGCTTCCCGGCTCATCGGAGGTCAACCTCGTCGTGTGAACGATCTTCAATGTCACACTCTCGTTCTCGCTTCACTCTCCGAATCCAACTACGAAAATCGTATCTTCCACCGAGCCGAGTTTCAATCTCGAGCGGAACGAGCAATAAACCTCGCCGTATCGAACGAATACACTAAAACAAATTCTAGAAAAAAGCCCATTCATTTTCAAAACTTTATTTTTTACGTTTCGTTACTTCCCAATTTGTTTGTTTGTTAGAAAACGTGTAATTGAAAATTACAATTTTTTTAATGCGTCGAAGATACTTTGAATTATTATTTTTGAGATTTATCGATTACTATTAATTTCATTGTTTTGTTAATACAAATTTAATTAGAATTCATTAGGATCTTTGTACTTGAAAATTATTATTTTAAGAATTATTTAAACAAATTCATGAATGTACGTAGCGAAAATACTATTGAAAGTATGTTTTTTTTATTATATTTATTGGAAATTTATAAAAATTTGTAGCGGTTAGATTTATCAATAAATTTCATCAAGTCCAACTCAACTTGTCAAAAATACTATGAAACATATTTTTTTTTTCTTAATTTCGATTTTTTCTCGTATTTCTCTCGAATCGTGGAAAGTGCAAAAGACACGTTTGAGATGCTCGAATATGGACTTGCATTTTGCGTACTTGTCCGCTCGCTACACACTTTATTGGCCTCTAAGTAGTAAAGTCCATTAAAAAGTCCGACTTCTCACGGTCCTGCACTACTGCGATATTCCAGAGCTTTTCTCTTGCCCTTTGTAAGAAAGCTCCGGTCGAGTGACCATCCCCCTTTGGTTGTCCTTGTACTTTCTTATTGTGAAAACTTGCCGCTACCTGAAAAATAATCACCTCCATTAGTTAATGAAAAAATTGCAAAATTCTATCGATCAAAGCGGGATAAAATGTACCGAATGATTTAATTGCGATTTAAGAAGGTCCGTTGATTAACCTGTCTTATCTAAAAAAATTCTATCAATTACACGTTTATTTGAATAATTCCATTAAAAAGTATTTCATTCGAGAAAATAAAATGTTGAAAATCGAAATAAAAATAAAATACGGTTTTCGCCGAATCGGTCAATTATTTTTCCAAAAATTTATGAAAATTATTCATGAAAAATAAAAGGAATCCATCGAATGAAAAAAAATTGTAAAATACACGGGTTGAATCTTTAATTAGTTAAAACTTAGGCCTTAAATAATTACTTAAATTGCATTAAGTTTAATTACTGAAAGAAATTAAGTTTAATTACTTTAATTACTGGAAGCAAACGTTTGGCCTCCTGATTGCCACGTGGTTGAAGGAGACAAATATACTCGCCTGTTCGGGGTTCGGCGAGGCTCGTCGCTCCCCTCGCACTTTGCCAATTTTGAAGAGAGTCGGGACTGTGGGGTTGGTCGCCCGGGGTGAAGAGCCTCGGAGCTGTTTCTTCCGCGAGACGAGGAGCAGATGCATCGTGATCGGGATACGGTTCGATGACTTTCGACAACTTAAAAAAGAACGAGAGAGGGATAGAAAAAAGCTGCTGGCGATGGAGGGACAAAGAGGAACGGGGGGGGGTGGGGGGCGGGAAGCTTTCGAACGAGGATGACACTCGATCGAAAAGTGTCTCGTTGTTGCAGGCCCGTTGAGACCTTTGCTCTCGCACTTACACTTCCGGTATACCTGTACAACCACTTGACAACCGGAAGGCCCTAACTTTCACGAATTTACCAGCCAAATTGTCCTCTCGCGCGCTATTCTCAGCATTTTATCCACGTATCCGTCTCGAGTCTCTCATCCACTCTTCCATACTCAAATCCTCTTGTTCCACCCTTGTACCTTGATCTCGACAATGGAATTCCCGGTCTCTCCGTCTCTCTCGGTCTTCGAGATGCACTCGAGAAAATCTCCTCCATTTATTGAAGGATCAAAGCTTCTTACGCGATACTCAACCCCTTAAGCTTCCCGGTAAAAGCACAAAAACAGGTAAACTTTAATTTCGTACCTCCTCCATCACGAAAATCCTACTTTTGTTCCTTTTCGCGCAAGCTTCCGGTGAAGAGTCAAAAAGAGGGATGGTTCGACCCTTAAAACTGTTTTTTCCCTCTAACGAAAAGAAAACAGCTTTTCAATGATGTCATAGATTTCGAGCACACAAAAGATTCGAGACAATCTTTCGTCGCGTCTTTGTTGTTACGCCCTGTTCCTTCGTATCGCGTATCGGGATTCGGGACGAAATTGAGACATTGATGAGGACGAATTTATGCAAATGTTATTATCGACGAACGTCGGGATGGCAATGAAACGCGAACGCTAAAAGTGACACTCGAGTCCTCGATGATACCGAGGGTAGTCGGGAACACGCACGCCCCAATGGAAAACCGTCGAATCCCTATCCAACAACCGTGATAAGCAAATTATTCCGCATGAATAAATATTCGAATCGACCCTACAATACTCGGTGTACAGCAGAATGGAAGTTGAACCGGGGTTTGCCGAATCGGGCCAAATTGCTTCGCAAATAAGCTACAAACGTTGTTACGTTCGAAGATCTCGGAAAATCGTGGGAGACCGCCGACAGTCACGAGGCTTTACGTGCTCCCAAAACGTATCGCGGAGGTCCTCCGGACTCTTCGATTTTTTTTCGATTTTTTTCAAATTCATCCAAACAGCAATCAAGATGGTCGGACCATTTTTGTTCTCGTATCGAAGGAATAACTCGTTCGAGGGGTTTTTTCATCCCCAAATTTCGGTAAAGTAAAAATGAAAAATTCTTTCAACAGGAAACTCTAAAAATGAGAAGGAAAATTAAAGGGTGAAGGACCCCTTTTTTCGCAACCGATATTTTTAAAGATTTTATCATTTTTTTCCTTCCTCGTTCCCTTAAATTCTCTTTTTCCATTGTTTTGAAAATTTGTTTCCCCTCTCGGAGTTCTTTCCCCGGTACTCCGGGAATTGAGTAAAGGGTCGGTTATCCTTGAGAGTTACCAATTGAGAAGACGATAATCGATCGAGTGTCGGTTCGACCTAGACCACCCCGGAGGGGGAAAGGTGGAAAGGGGCGGGGGCTTGGAGGGCTCGGAAGAGAAAGAGCGAAGCTCCGATGGTTCCCTCGCGCAGGATACAATCGATAGAGAAAGGTGTCGAAGGAACGAGGAAGAGAAGCGATACGAGCAAAGAATAGAGACGTGTATAGCCCTCAAATGCAAAGATAATCGATGAAGGTGGAGAGATAACGAGATCTTGAGATCCTACAATGTTCCTTACCCTAACTCGATGATAACCCCACCGTGGGTGTCTCGTTATTTCATTTCCGTCTCGCACTTGATTCTCCCTGAGGCGACGTCCTCCTCCCCCCTCCCCTTATTCACTGCTCTCTATCAATCCTTCTTGTTCATTACTCCTACTTGTCTCAACAGAAATACTAATTATTTTGGATCCCGGATCAGTCTGAGCTTGATCGACGATCTTTTGAATTTAATTTAATTTAATTCAATATAATTCAATTTAATTTAATTTAATTTAATTCAGTTCAATGTAATTTTCTGTAATAGTATATTCTTAAATTTCGTTTGAATAAATGTATCTTCGTTTTATGTCATTAAAAGACAATCTATTTTTTTTTTTAATTGCATGCACTTTTATTTTATTCAATTGAATACAATTAAATTTTATTTATCAAAAGCGGTCGGAATAATTTGCTTTTTTCTTTTTCAGCCGATAGCAGTTTTCTATTGGCGAACGCTCAGATCGTCGATTTCCCGATCGTCTACTGCAACGAGAGCTTCTGCAAAATATCGGGCTACAACAGAGCCGAGGTACGTCACGATTCTCCTAACAATCGTTTTTATTTTCGGGATTTTGGTAAAACTCTCGTGACGCTGAATGCTTTTGTAATCGTTCGAAATTAATTACAATGTCAAGGTGGAAAAACGTTCGAATTGTGAAAAAAATAATTTGTTATATAAAATTAATAGACATTTTTATTTTCATTCAAATTTTTACAAAAATATTGAGGACCCGTTGAATTTTTTAAATTCTTTCTCAAAATCTCCGCTGCGAATAAAATTTATAATTCTCGACTGTAAAGACTGGCGATAAAAAGAATTTGCGATAATAGACTTTCGGTCGATCGAGCGCCGGTAAAATAAAATAGCTTCTCCGCCAATTCCACGTCAATCAACGATAATTAACATCGTATCGTGAAAACGTAACAGAGCTCCATATCCGGATTCCCGTTATCGTTGAATCTGCCGGGATTCGTTAATCACATCAAAACTGTTCGTTCGTACAATTATTACCTTACCTTCTGCCGATCAAATTTTTTTTAATTTTTAATAAAAATACGAAAAAACCTACTATTGCTATTGTTGAATCTGTGACATTATAATGATCATCGTTAATTCTGAAAATCATTAAATGAATTATAACCCAAACTATCGTCATTATTTGACGATATTCATTAATACATGAACCGATGAATAAATTAATCAATCAAATAATATTAATGTTTATTAAAAAATGGACAAGTGCATCAATTGGTAAAAAATACTAAATGAATAATGAGAGGTTTTCGATGTCAGTTTTTCCTTTTTCTCTTCGGAGCATGATGTCCCATCCGTTGTTGCTTTTCGTTTTTTTGAGGTGATGCAAAAGTCATGCCGATGCGGATTCATGTACGGCGAGCTGACGGACAAGGAAACGATCGCGAGGATCGAGGAGTGCCTGGAGGGACAGATACACGACCAGTTCGAGATTTTGCTCTACAAGAAGAACAGTAAGCCTTCACTTTCAACTTCTTCGCAAGTTCGTCCCACCGTTCGATCGTTCGTTCGTTATTTTTTTTTTTTTTTTTTTTTTTTTTTTTTTTTTTTTTTTTTTTTTTTTTTTTTTTTTTTTTTTTTTTTTTTTTTTTTTTTTTTTTTTTTTTTTTGGGAGTCGATCGAAATTCGTTTGCCTCTCTCCCTCTCTCTCTCGCTCTTTCGGGCTGTCTCGTCAACGCAAATTCGGGCTTTTGACCCGTGCGTATTTTTACAAAAATTGCTGCGAAATAACGCTCCAAGGAAAGCCAAAAAATGGCACCGAAAAATTCAATTTTTTGCATATCGCGAAACTCGTATAATCGCTCGAGGGTCTTTGAACAGAATTAATTGGTCGGACTGCTGAAACGAATCGCTGAAATATTTGAAAACGTAGAAATTGAAGAATTGAAAGAAAATGTCGTTTTTTCCACATGATTGGGAAAGATAAATAACGACCCTACTTTTCCAAATATAATTAATGATCGATCGCTATTTATCAATCAGTTGTTTAGTTCAGTGACTAATTTTTTTTAACTCCGGAATGATTAAAAAAGAATTTAAAAATGAATGACTCCCAAAAGTAATCGAGCGACGCGATTTTTTGTTTTAATTATTGGGACGACCATTTTTTTACGACCGAGAGTTATTTTCACGCGAGCTTTTGTACGCTTCTCTCTCCCTCTCTCTCTCTCTCTTTATATCTGCAACGATGATCTCGAGCGAGCGGGCGAGTCGGTCGGCTCGTATTTTAAGGTCGATTGGAATCAGCGACGTTACGAGGCTCGCTGGTTTCGATTCAGAGAGGCAACGGGGAAAGAATAAAAAAGTAAAAAAGAAAAAAAAACAAACAAAGCGACCACGATTCGCGTGAGCTTGCGGTCAACGAGTTGCGATTAAAAGCACGGAGAATACCACACTTTTATGAAGGCGTTCGCGTGGTTTTCCTACCCAACTCTGCCTAGTCGCGAACTTCCGATGAAAAAAAAAGTACAGAAAAGAAAAGAGCGTTTCCTGTGAACGGTGACGATCGTTCCTCGACTCCCAGTATCAGTTTCGGTCGTTAAATAGTTCGAGTATTTCGGTGTGATCGTGAATTTAGCCAATCGAGAAAAATTGACTCGTGGCGCGCAAGCGAACTACGATTCGTTTACATTTCCTCGTATTTTTTCAATATATACATATTTTTTCATGCTCTCTCCGTTTCCGAATATTTTCGAAGTCCAAACGAGTAAAAAGTCTATTAAAAAATAACAATAATTCGTTATTCGCGGTCATTGATTCCAATTAGACTTTTTGTTCGTTTCGACTTGCAAAATATTCCAAATACATAAAAAATGAAGAAAAAAAAAACGTGTATATATTTTGGAAAAATAAAGTAAACCGATAAAACATAAAATTGAAAATATGAAAATAAATAAAACTGGCATCTCCACCCTTTGTTTGCTTTCCTGAATCTTCGAAAGACCGAATCGGTTTTCCGGGCGAGCGGCCAATCAATTTTTCTTGATTTCTAGAATCTTTCGTACAGACAGGAAAAAAAGAACCACCCACCTCCCATCCCGCCCCAAAAAAACAACCTTGCCGCTGTCGATGTGTATTACACGCATGAGCAAATAAGAAAAGCCTCGTGACGTGCGATCCAAAAGCAAAATATAATTTGCTATCGCTCTCGAACAAGCAGAATTAAGTGTTGCTGTAAAGTGTCCTGTAACCTCGTCCCGCTCACCGTTGCTGTCTCGTATCTGCGCAATGCGACCGATACACATTCGCGTATCCTTCAGCTATGGAGCCATGCCATCTCCCATCGGGCCGTCCATAACTCCCTAAAAAAAAAAAAAAAAAAAAAAAGAGAACCGCGAGAGAAAAAAATGATAATCAAGAATCCACATCCCAAAAACTTGTGAGTCTCCGCGTTCACGAGTTAAATTTGTTTATTGAAACGTACCTTCGAAGATCGATATCGCGCGTCGCCATGAATAATTCTCATAACTGCACTAATTATCGTTTCCCTTCCTCAATGACTGCAATGACATTCATGTCCATTAATATTCATCAGTTTTTATTCGGTAAAACGACACGGCGAGATCGCGAGAAATTCTTGCACTTTTAAAAAAATGTCTCCGACTGACATTTTTTTAAAAGTGCAGAAAGAAAGAAAAAGCATCGTATTATTTCGAGTCAAGGAAACAAGATATTACGGAGTCCCCACAAGCCCTGCCCCGTGCACTTTTCCTCGTCAGAGTGCACCGGAATAATTGAAGTAATAATTCTGTTTAAAGGTACCCCACGAGGTATGTCCTATCACGAGTACTCAATGAAATGAAAGCACGAAAAACACGCAAAAAAAAAACGTTCGTGACGCACTGTAAGTGAGCCTGAAAAGAAAAACCATTTTTCCATAGCAAACGGATGTATCTCTCTTTCTCTCTCTCTCTCTCTCTCTCTGTCTCTCTCTTATTTATTGGACACTCTAACTAACTCACTCACCCACTCACTCACTATCTTTATAATTGATAATTATTCCTTCCTACAACTGACAGTCGTCAATTATTAGAATCGTTACAAAAGTGTCAATGAAAGTTTTGAGAGATATTCATTGGTATTAATAATAATAGTAACGACAACAATACAGTCGAGAGAAGAAGTAAATAAATAATATTAAAAATGCAATATAAATACAAAATTAAAATGACAGTAAAATGACATTCGAATTAAATTTAAAAAATGAATAAAAATAGAATAAAAATAGTACGTAACAAAATATAACAATAACAATAATACTAATAATAATAATAATAATAATAATAGGAACAGTAATAACGATACAAGTAACAACAGTGATACGTAATCGTGACGAAAACGCGAATAACGCGAGCGTATCGATTATCATCGCATAAATTATTGTCGCGTGTGACAAAGGTTGACGTCGATTTCGCATTCTCGTCGTTCTCGGACGAGAGTCTCGTTAGATCGCACACGCGTACGGACGGGTTTTTCTCGTGACTCGCGCGAAAATATGGGAAGTCGAAAAAAGGGGTAGAAAAAAAAACGAGCCAAGAAAAAAGAGACGAAAAATAAAAAAAGGAAAGAAACACGAGTTACGAATTATATCCGTGGGCCCTTCGAGGATTGACCTCGATTTTGCAAAACCTAGCCGGGGAGAACTCGCGCTCTCGGGGAAAGTCTCCGACTCTCGACGTTCCCGTCGTCGTCGTCGTCGTCGTCGTCGTCGTCGTCGTCGACTCTTTCACGAACGCGGTACGGACCCGAGCGCTCGTCGGAATATAAAAATATCCCTTACCGGGTGACCTCGATATCTCATCATCGTCTCCATCTCGCGTACAACGTACGTCATGCACGTCTACGAAAATCGTTCGATACCGAAACAGAGAGAAGAGAATCGCGGGCCAGATTTTTCAGGGAAACAGAAAATACGAGGAGGGAATTGTTTTCCGTGTTTACGGAGGTTGGAAATTGAGAGGATCGTGCTGCGATGAAAAGGACGCTTCTACGAACTACCAACCGTTTTCGTTTTTCTTTCTCTCGTTTTCTACGATCCTTCGATTTTTCTACATTCCTCCAGGGACGTTCCTGCTTTCAATCGAAATTTTTACACGGATGAGAGAAAACTTTGTCTTCTTTTTTTTTCGGATACCAAAAATCAGCCATTTTTAAACCAAAAAGTCGTTCCAACGTGATTCGTCACGGATAAACAAAAATGACAAAAATTCTTGGAAATTTGGCAAATTCCGGTTCTTGATGGAACAACGAAAAATACATTTCGAATTTTTCGCTGAATATTTCGGTAGTTATATAAATAGTAGTTGAAGACGGTCGCTCGTGGGAAGACAGCTTCCGCAAAGGTTAATGCTTGCAAAACTAACGGTCATAAATCGTCGCGAATCATGAAAATATTATATCGTCGAGATTTAGGCTCGAGCGATCGATTGGGCCAAGTTTCAAACAAATAGTCCGAACGTTCTCGGATTTGTCAGGCAATTTATGAAACAGTGAAAGATTCGTATAGTCGGAAGAGTCAATATACGTTGAGTTTGCTCTCGTAATTACTGATCTTGATACAAGGTGATTCGTGCGTATCTATTCAATTTACAAAATGAGACATTTTTTTCGTTCCACGATTGGAGCGGATGTACGGTCCGTCGATATCGTTGAATTCTACTTCGAAGTGTCAAAAATTATTAAAATCGGAACAATTGACACTCGTAACTGTAAATTTATTGTGAAATGATCAATTTCTTGAACCAAACGCGTGCAACGTGATCCGATCTCGTTAATCCACAATTTCCCCATTTGGGAAAGCCAAAAGTGGAAGTGAAGAAAAAAAAAAAACATAAATTCATTTCGAAAGAATTGTTTTTTTTTCGACGAATCGTTGATTTTCCATGATAGATCAAGATTCGATTGAACGGAGAACGAAGAAGAAACACATACGAGCCACGATGGGCAAACGCGATTCCCCCCTCTCTTCGCGTGCGTGTACCGAGCGATACTTCCGGTTGTGTACGTTTGACAACCCCAAACAGTCATTTTCCGCGTAACTAGTACGAAACAATATTGACGATGGAACGGTCCGAGACCGTGCCAGTTTGCCGAATTAAACCGTGCTCTCAATTATTCGTAGGATCACCTTCCGCGTCCCTGGTTACCCTCCGGTTTTTTTCGCTCTTTTCCCCATGGGCTCGGGTCATTTTTTAATCTCGTTACCGCTCGTAAACCCAAGACTGACGTTTCCCAAGCCAAAAGTGTGTGTTTCATCGTGCCGCTGACTCTCCCAGTTTTCTTCTAATTTTACTCGAAATCCGTACCCCCCCCCCCCCCCCCCCCCCCCCCCCCCCCCCCCCCCCCCCCCCCCCCCCCCCCCCCCCCCCCCCCCCCCCCCCCCCCCCTACCGAAAGGTTTATTAAACATTTAAACGTGCCGGATTGCGACTGCCACGGGCTATTAAACTCTATATGGATATACCGAGGAATGTTGCACGTACACGAATCTATACGAGCGACCGAATCAGCTACGAGTTCTGTTCTTTATATTTGTGTGTGTGTGTGTGTATATATATATACTCTAGGGATAATAAGTACATTCGTGAGGTGTAGAATCGAGCGCGTTGCTCCGGTAATTGGCCACGAGACTGCCAACTTTGTGCGCGTGGATGGCTGAAGAAAATTCGTTTTTTCTGTAGGTTCGACGTATCCTCACGGGAACGTCAATTGTTGTAGTATTTTTTGATAATTACTCAAAAACAGTGAAAATACGATGGAAGAGCCAAAAACTGATGGGAGTTTTTGGGCTTCTATGAGTTTGTGCTCGTGAATAATGGTGAATAATAGGATTAAATCGTGAACGGTGAATCGTGAATAATGGGATTAAATGTCATTATTAACGGTTATTAATTATTGTGACTGTTAATTATCGAATACTGTTTGATATTTTATTATTCGTAATACAATAGCTGAATTCCTTTATTTGATGATTTTCTTTTTTGTATTAACTAAATTTAGCGTCGTATCGTTTCGTATTTGTTATTCTTGAATGATATCGAGAATTTAAAGTTCTGGGATGAATCGTTTCTTCGGAAGACCTTTTTCCACCCGCGCTACAGAATAATCTCTTTTCCCTCTCGTCTCTCCATTTTCCGTCCCTGAAAACTGTAAAGAACGAAAGTAACATTTTTTTATTTCTCTCTCTCTCTCTCTCTCTCTCTCTCTCTTTCTTTTCGACTCTTTCGACACATACAGACACGAACAGTTTACGCGTGTATTTTTTAAATAGTTAAAAAATACACGCGTAAACTTTTCTTATGCAAATATCAGTACGCTGAGAACTCAGGCTGAAATGTACATTTTGTAAATATATACAAAATAAAAAATATAAAAAAAAAATATATATATATATATACAAGGCACGTATACATTTATGTACATATATAACTTCTTTAACCCCATCTTTTTTTTTCGTTCGATGTAAACCGTTGGGCATTTTTGCGTTTTTTTATTAAAGCCTTTCCCGTCACGTCGTTCGGTCATTCGATAGAAAGTGAAAAAAAAAATGAAAGAAATAAAAATACAAACGCAATTGAACGAATAGATTTTGAGATGCGGATTTTTTTAATTGCTCTCGAATTTTTGAATGTTTTTTTTTTTTTTTTTTTTTTTTTTTTTTTTTTTTTTTTTCTCTTTTTATTTTTTTTTTTTTTTTTTTTTTTTTTTTCAAATCTTCCCCAAGTCCCGACGAAAATATGCGATTAATTGGTTCGTTAAATTTTTATTTAAAGCTTACGTAGAGCCCTCTATTTTGTAGCGCACTCGCCGGAATTAGCACGGAATTTTCGATCGCACATGCTCGTACGCGGCACTCGTCCGATAATACCTGCTCGTTCACCACGCTCACTGTTTCGATCGTAATCGCAATCCACGCATGCCGCATCTAATCCGGATCATCCCTCGATCGGGATGGGCTTTGATTGTTATAACCGATCGAACGCATTCGATACCGCTTTCACTGTGCGTGATTAATGGCTCGAAGAAAAACGGCCAATCACGTCTCAAGGCTCCGCCGAACGATCCCGATTTTTTAAAAATGAAATTTACGATCGTATGCCATTTTTGTTTTGTTTTTTTTTTTTTTTTTTAATCACGATTGAGAGAATGTTCAGTGAGAATTTTTAAAGAAGGAACAAAACAACAAATGAATTACGAAATTATCGATTATATTAGCCGGGCGAAGTAGCGCCATTGAAAAAACATTTTTTCTATAATTTATTCATTTTGTTAAATCGACGTTAGTAGTGATTTTGTAAAAATATTTTTATCACGATGCCCAGAGATAATCGTGTATTAGAAACATAAGGAATCCCAGATTGTTCGAGTTATTGATTTTAATCAAATTTGTAGATTTGATAGATGATTTTTAAATTTTCCCCTTTCGTACGTTACTTCACGTACAGGGTGACGATTGAAAAGTGTTTTTTTTTTTAGAACCTTGCACGAACGGGTTGGCCTTGAAAAAATCTGATTTTTCATTTGATTGTGCATAGATAAAATATTTCGTATTTGGTCAACGATTATTTTTCACAAAATCAGAATGATTGAATAGTCTATAATCTTATTGAAAAAATAATTCAATAACGCGAATCATAGTTCATAATATTGAACTAATTTTTTGTGGATACGAAAAAGGTTTGAAAAAATATTTAAAAAATATGAAGCAATTAAAAAATATGTATATATATACATACAAAAAAGACGATATATATTGTTTTACATCGAAGGAAATTTGAAAAAACGATGGAGCGTCCATTTATTTTCAAAATATTAAAAAATTTCGAAAAAACGATAGAAACGAACCCAAACAAGGTGAAATAATCGTTATCCTGTAAATGTATTAACACAAATCTCTGTTTCCCCCTCTTTTCCACGCTCACTCTCAATTTCTCTTTGAATATTGGATAGCACTGATACAAAGTAGCGCACTCGATAATCGTCCCCGGAACGAATGTCTCGTTAACGTTTTGTCGTTTGGGTCGACGCGCAGAGACACCGCTATGGCTCCTGCTGCAAATAGCGCCGATAAAAAACGAGCGAGATCTCGTGGTGCTGTTCCTCCTGACGTTCAGGGACATCACCGCCCTGAAACAGCCGATCGAGACCGACGACAGCAAGGGCGGCCTCTCGAAATTCGCGAAACTCGCGAGATCGGTAACGCGATCGAGATCGGTACTCGTCTCGCAATTCAGCTCGCATCTTCCAGCGTTGAAGGACACGGCTCTCCCGACTACTGCGAAACAGTCCCACCTCGCCCACGTGAGTTTCCTTCTTTTCAAACAAACTCGAACGATATACCTTTATTTCTCTATTAAATATTTATTTCTCAATTAAACATTCATTTCTCGATTAAATACATTTATAAATCCACGTTAAAAATACGTAAAAAAAAGACAATGTTGAAATAAAACCTAATTTCAATATTCTTTAATTATTTCGATTTCGTTTTTCGTCAATCATAGAAAAACAAAGATTTATAGGAATTCATTGATTATCTTAAAAAATCTCTATCTGAAGTTCCTACAATATATATATCAATATATATATATCTTCCTAAAAAAAAATCAATAGCAGGAATGCAAAAATAATTTCGTTTTATTAAAAAAAAAATAAAAAATAAAAAGATCGTTTTTCGTTCTTCTCTTTTAGGTGAAACTTATCCGAATCACTAAAAAATCGATTATAATCATATATAATTATACACGATTGTTTGCTGTAACGTTCATGTCCACAAAAATTAATTTCATTACAAAACATTTACGAAAAAAGGACGAATTCTTGTATTTTTTTTGTTCATTTGATTTGTTATTTGATGAAATAATTAATAATGGTTGTTTTATAGAAATATACATTTATTACTCGTGAAAGCGAGGGGGGCATATAAATGTGCGAAAATCGAAGATCTCGAAAAATGCCTTGTTTCAGATAAAAACAGTATAGATATCGTAATTGATGGAAAATCGTTATCGTATTTTGTCAGATGATGTCCCTGAGTGGGGACGTGATGCCACAGTATCGTCAGGAAGCACCGAAAACGCCGCCGCACATACTCCTACACTACTGCGCGTTCAAGGCGATCTGGGATTGGATAATACTTTGTTTGACATTTTATACGGCGATAATGGTGCCGTACAACGTGGCCTTCAAGAACAAAACGAGCGAGGACGTCTCGCTCCTCGTTGTCGACAGTATCGTCGACGTCATATTCTTCATCGACATCGTCCTCAATTTTCATACAACGTTCGTCGGTGCCGGTGGCGAAGTCGTTTCCGATCCAAAGGTAAAACAGCCCCGATCGCTGTCTTTTTTATCGTTTGTTTTCTTTTTCTTCGGAGACCGGAAGAGATTTCTTTGGCTCTAGGTTGGACTCGGATTTGTTTGGGTTTCATTGGGGTACATTGGGGTACTTCGGTTGGACGTGGATTTGTTTCGGTTTTGTTAAATTTGTTAAGATTTTGTTTGGGTTAAATTTGTTAAGATTTTTTTAAAATAATTTCCAACCTCTCAAGGAATGATTCCTTTGATCAAAGTGGAAAAAGAATCAAACTGGAAATTTGATTGACCAGAAAGTGAAAAAAAAAACGACGCGCCGAGATGATGGAACTAAAAAAAGAAACAAAGAAAGTAAAGATTGTTAACATTTGGTTAAAATAATTTTCAACCTCTCGAGAACTAATTTCTTTGGTGAAACTGCAAAAAAGAATCAAACTGGAAATTTGATTGACCAGAAAGTGAAAAAAAAACGACGCGCCGAGATGATGGAACTAAAAAAAGAAACAAAGAAAGTAAAGATTGTTAATATTTGGTTAAAATAATTTTCAACCTCTCGAGAACTAATTTCTTTGGTGAAACTGCAAAAAAGAATCAAGCCGAAAATTTGATTGGCCGGAAATCGAAAGAAACGACGCGCCACGAAAATGATACATGAAAAAAAAGTAAGAAAAAAAAAAAACAAAGGAAAGATCCGGCGTTGTATCGGTTGGTTGCAGGTCATAAGGATGAACTACCTGAAATCGTGGTTCATAATAGATTTATTGAGTTGCCTACCGTACGACGTGTTCAACGCGTTCGATCACGACGAGGACGGTATAGGTAGCCTTTTCTCAGCGCTAAAGGTCGTTAGGCTTTTACGACTGGGACGGGTGGTGCGAAAGCTCGATCGTTATCTCGAGTACGGTGCGGCGATGCTCATCCTCCTGCTGTGCTTCTACATGCTGGTCGCGCACTGGCTGGCCTGTATCTGGTACGTCACATTAAGGTGATTTCACCCCACGACCACATGTATACACACGCACAACCGGTTCTCTAAGGTAACCCGAATCGGGATACGCTCAGTCCGAGGGAAACCAAACCAAAAATAAACGAAAAAAAAAAAAAAAAAAAAGAAATCCTAACCTCTCTGAACCCCCGTCGCGCTTCTCTTTTTTCCTGCCGATTTCTGCCGATTTCCGCCGATTTCTGCCGATTTCCGCCGATTTCTGCCGATTTCTGCCGATTTCTGCCGATTTCTGCCGATTTC
>JAPYZI010006899.1:0-11256 GCA_030523105.1 Ophioninae sp. A BG-2022a
TTTGGTTTTGTTTGGGTTTGTTTGGGTTTGGGTTTGGGTTTGTTTGGGTTTGGATGGATCCGCTTAACGAGAACGAAAACTGGTTCGTTTGGGTTTGTTTGGGTTTGCATGGGTCAGCTTGACGAGAAAAAACTGGTTCGTTTGGGTTTGTTTGGGTTTGTTTGGGTTTGCATGGGTCAGCTTGACGAGAAAAAACTGGTTCGTTTGGGTTTGTTTGGGTTTGGATGAATGAGCTTAACGAGAACAAAACAACTAGCCTGTTTGGGTTTGGATTTGTTTAGGCTTGGATGAATCAGTTTGAAAAAAAAAAAACTGGTTTGTTTGGGTTTGCTCGGACGTACAAACACTTTTAAAACTGGATACGCCAATGGCACTTCGTTTACCTTGGTGAAGTAATGAACACCCGCGAATTCGAGGAGGGTCGCGATGCAGTAGCCAAAATTCATGAGTAGAAACCAGTCGAGAGCGGTGGCGTACCGGACTTTGGGGAGATCCGTTCTAGAGTCGAGGCTTATCGTCGACAGAGTCAGCACAGTCGTGATTCCTTTCGAGTGTAATCAACAAAATATTGCGTATGTCATATCGCGAGTATCACTGAAGCATTAAAGAGGCATTTCTACTTCGAAACTTTTACGAAACAAACCTCCAGCAATATCAAACCAAACAAAATCATAACCTCTAAAATAATTCATTTCATTGACGAAACAAACTTTCAGAAATATCGAACCGAACAAACACATAACCTTAAAAATAATTCATAACCTCAAAAATAATTCATAACCTCAAAAATAATTCATAACCTCAAGAATAATTCATTTAATATCAAACCAAACAAACAGATAACCTCAAAAAGTAATTCATAACCTCCAAAATCTTTTTTTTCGAACGTCCAAAGTAGAATCCTATCAAAAAATAAAAACAACGAGTTTGAAAAAAAGGGACCTCACAGTCGTAACGGGTAGGAAAAAGGACAGGGAGAAAAAAAAAAGGTACAAACGCAAGAATTTTCCCTTCCCGCTTCGTTTTTATCCACAAATTCTTTTATGCTCCCAAAAAAAAACACACACACACACAAAAAAATACAGAAAAACATCGGATACGTGCAACCGTGTGTGCACCCCGAAGAAAGACGAGGAAAAAGCTGGAAACGCCAGAAAGACAGAAAAAGTGGAAAAACAAAAAAACACGGACAAAAAAATTGGATAGAAGGTCACTGGTTGAGGTATGGCACGTTGCCAGTTGTACCTAGACCAACTCTGTCGCTAGTGGCTTCTCGATGTATCCAGAACGAGACCCAGCTCAGAACGACTATCAGCACACAAGGGACGTACACCTGGATCGACAACAGAACGATCAATTAATTTTTTTATATTTTTAATTCATTTATTTTGAAAGTCAAATTTTTATAAAACTTAATTTTAAACGTTCACCAGTACAATTAATAAATCAAATAATCATTATCAGTAAACTAATTGATAAAAAAAAAAATCGCAATTATAGAAAAAAAAGTACATACTAATCAAAAAAAAAAAATAATTATTGTTTCACCAATAATATAAAATATTAATTATTTATATTATTTTATTTTCTATACTCGTTAACGGTTATAACTGAGCAAAAAAATTAGGATAAAATAATAAATATTTTGTATAAACGAAATAAAATCGAAAAAAAAAGATACAAAATTGGAATAAATAAAAAAAAAAACTAAAAGAAATAATAAAATAACAAATCAAATAGTAAAAAATAATAATAATAATGAAAATTGGGCTAAATAAAACAAAGAAACTAAAAAATTAAAAACTCGTTGTAAACAGTCCATACAAAAATACGTAAAGTGAGCTCAAAGAATGAACGTTGGTATTGTTCTTTTTTTTTTTTTTTCTTTTTTTCAAAACTGATAGGTTGAAAACGATCGTTTCGAACAAAGATCTTTGACGCTCGCCTGAATGAGGAAGTATCCGGTGTTGCGTTGAAGATTGAACGAGACTTGAAGAACCGAGAATTCACCCTCCCGTCTCACGTAGGTGAGATTCCTGTAAGGCGAGCTCATAATATCGAACTGCGAGAGGGCCATACCAGGCTCGAACTTCACGGACAAGCCCTCGTGCCACTCGTATACCAACTGCCTCGATGTATAAGCGTCTGAAATTTTTCGTCGTCATGTTCCAATTGTTGTTTGATTTTATATTCTTCTTTATAACCTAAAATTAATTAAACATTAATATTAAAAAATTGTTACTAATAAAAGAAAATATAAAAAATTGGTAAAATAAATAAAAAAAAGAATAAATCATAATCAAATATTAAATATTGAATATTTTATAAATTTTAAATCGCAAAATCAGTGGAATCTCTTCAGCAATCGTCCACTAAAAAATTCTACGAAAAACATTGAATATTAATAAATATTAATTAAATATTACTTATTAAAAAATGTTTAAAAATAAAAAAATATTAAAAAATATTAATAATAAAAAGAATAGAAACGAATCGTAATGAAATATTAAGTATCGAAAATGCTTCGGGCAATAATTTTGGTAAAGTCTGTACATTCGACCACAGAATCGAGCCAGCTGTTGCAAACCGAATAACATGCGGTATCGAAACGATTGAGAACGATGTACAACACCCGAAGGAATTGGCTCGGATAACGCAAGGAACCCGGGAATGGAAACAGAAATTTTATCGCGTTCACATGCGATCTACGAATCAACTGGTGTTTACGTTACCTTCTATGCAACAATTGGGAACTTGGCTACCGTTATTCGTTATACAGAATCAATTAAAATTAGGCAATTGCGATTAAACTGGGCAATTGGGTTGGTAAAGGTCATCAAAGGTCATTCAAGGTCATTCAAGGTCATGCAAGGTTATTCAAGGTCATTCGAGATCATAAAAAAACCCACTCAAGGTCATTCAAGGTCATCAAAGGTCGCTCAAGGTCATTCAAGGTCATCAAGGTCATTAAGGAACCACAGTTAAAAAAATAAAAATTGACTTTTCCTTAAGGAATTCATTCTCGAGCTGAGAACCTGAGTTCGTAACCTCTATTTCGTCGACTAATTAGACCACGCTACACTGCACCAAACAAATATAATATTCAAAGACGAGTTACGATCCAAACGCGTCCAGTTTAAATTTACTTAAGTACGATAAATATAAAGCCACGAATAGAAAAAATTGGGAATTGAGGTACTTCGACGTACAGCTCCCAAGGATCAGCGGACAGGATTGCCGATCCATCGGGAAGTTCCTCAGCTCCATCGGGCATTTCGCCTTTATGGTCAGTCTGTGTTCCAAAGACGTTCAAAATGCTCTTTCAAATCGCTGATTAGACGATGTCTCGATCGCGTCACGATTTATAGGTTAGAACGTGTTCAGTTAAAGAAGGATGTATATATATATATATATATATATACGTATTTATACAACGTTCAAAAAGTAAGGTGACTTTTGAAATTTCGCGAGCTACGAATAAATCAATATTTTTTTCGAGAATGGTAATAAAAAAAGTCACCTTACTTTTTGAACAAATCTGATACACGTTGGAAATTTCAAATCCGACAACTGGCTCAGCCTGATTTCGTGAATTATCGAACGACTCGAATCGTTAGTGAACAATCATCGCGACGGAAAAGACGAAAGCTTTTTTTTTTTTTTTTTTTTTGAGCATTTGGTAATCGCGAAGTTTACCGGAAACCCTCACCTCATTGAATAGAGGATATCGCCATCTTGAGATATTCTTAAAAGCTTGTTCGGGACCGTAATCGTATGCACGTAACTGTGCTTCCCGTTGTAGAAATAAGTGTCCGGTCGCCATATCCTTTCGAGCATTTTAATGCTCAAGCTAAGCGACTTTATCGGCCCGAGAAAGCTGAGACGCGAGTCGCGCCACGACTGCCGGAAGTAACAGTCCATCGAGTAGTCCTAGGGAATATTTTTCTTTCCTTGTTATCTTTTCTTTTTATAGGGTTATTTTAGGTTACCGATTATTTCGAATTTAGTGGAGATTTCTTAATGATTTTTGAATGGATAAAAACCTACCATATCAAGCTCGGATACTGGTCCCATGCTTCTTATCAAAATGTTCGTCTTCACGACCGTTGGAGTGCCTGAAATAATTCACTCTGGTTAAAAATCAAAAAACAAACCCAAACGCAAACCCAAACCAAAACGAGAACAAACACAAACCCAAACAAACCCAAATCCAAACAAATCCAAATCCCAAACAAACCCAAATCCAATCCAAATTCCAAACAAACTCAAACCCAAACAAACCCAAACGAGAACAAACGCAAACCCAAACAAACCCAAATCCAAACAAATCCAAATCCCAAACAAACTCAAACCCAAACAAACCGAAACCCAAACAAAGCCAAATCCAAACAAATCCAAATTTCAAACAAACTCAAACCCAAACAAACCCAAACCAGAACAAACCCAAACCCAAACAAACCCAAATCCAAACAAATCCAAATCCCAAACAAACAAACCCAAACAAATCCAAATCCAAATGAAAATTCAAACCCAAACAAATACAAACTTAAACAAACCTAAATAAAAACTTGCTTGGATAAGGAAAACCAAAAAGTAAATTAATTTTTTTCATTAATTAACGATGTTCGAGCTGTTTGGGTCTGCAAAGAATCTTTATATTCCCGAGCGGAGAGCACATATCACCAGAAATACAGTGTTTTCCTCGTCTGGCGTTGATCCAACCCAGCTATGCTACTTTGGCATTCTAAAAAGCCTTTAAAATCGTATCGAGCTAATGGTTAAGAGTGTATCCCGAAATTAAACGAAATAACTCATTCGTCCACTTTTTTTTTCATTTTTTTTTTCAATTCTTTCTTCACGTAGCCATTAAATTTTCGTAATTTATTTTTGGCAGGAATCCTAATATCAGCAAACATTTCCTCTCAACATTTCGAGCCTTTTAATTAAGCTAATCAAATAAGCAAATACAAGTAAAATGAAAATGAAATAAAAACAAAAATTCTAGCAAATCAAAATAAAATAAAAAATGAGAAATAAACAATAAAGAAGAAACGATTTTATCAAAATCCTTTACTGCGATCATCGTTTAAAAAATCGTGGTCCAAGCGAATTAAATTTTCATCAGAAAAGAAAAACGAAATCTCAGCAATAAAAGAAACGGAACGAATATGGCGGGTTGAAAAAAAAAGGAAGAACAGCATGCTGACCGAGTACTCATCGAAGCGTCAACTCGGGCTAGCAAAGCTCTTTCCTCGTGGCCCCAGGAAAATAATCCGGATCACGCCGCGTATCTCCACTCGTGTGTGCAATCGACGAATCGCCAAATTATTATTATATTTTTTTTTTTGCTTCAAGCCCGGATTTATTCTCGAATTAATCGATCAAATTTTCCCAGCGGATTTGCACGGCGACTGAGAGATGGGGGATGATGGGTCTTTCCGAAAGTTCCGGGCTTCGCCGCTAACGATATATGGCATCTCGATCGAATTAAGGTACGGCCGAAAGTAATTATTTTCGTGTAATCGCTGAGGATTTTCTCGATTAATGAACAGTCCTGCCGCTTTTAAAAAGTCCTTCGAGACGATGTTCGAATATTTATACGAAAATTCCAAGCGAGGATATTACCAGATCATGCAACGCAATTTTTTTGTCCACATTTTTTAGTTCAATGTTTGACCGCACGTGGCGCTACTAGTTCTGTTGCTAAACTCTCACTGCGCAAACGCGAGGACGCGCGGCCGTTAGTGCCGGACAAGATGGCGTCGGACTATTAGAGTACGAATACTTCTCGCTTATGAAAACATCCGAATACGTTATCCAAAGTGCGGGAGTCCTCGTTTTACACGCGTATTATGTAAGCTACAAGACTTTCTTTAAATTTGATAAAAGCGTTTCGATAAATGCTTTATTAAGTGACAAATATTTGTGTTTTCGTAATCGTGTCCTTTTCAATGAACAAAACGTGATCGTTAGTGAATAAAATGTCGTAATTATTGAATAATCTATTAATTAGCCATAAACAAATTACTGATAAGTAAACAAAAAAAAAACAAATAACGCGTGTATCGATAAAAATAAAACTGACGTGTGTATCGTTAGCGTGAAAAATAGGTTACGTAATCGAATTATCGAATTTGGCGTTCGAAGATCTCACTCACCGGTGCCGTGAGTCGGTAACTGGCTGTTTTCGTAGTTCATCAGGAGATTATCAAGCACCATTGTGATATTCTTGGAGACGATGTCGTTAACCGTAGCTCTGGCGATTCTCGTGTCAGGTAGAATGATAATCGTTGGTCGCGGGGATTGTGGAGAAGCCGAGGGTGAAGACGCGGATCTTTCGAAGCTTTGATTCAGGAGGAGCGACGCCATGGGCCGAGCCGATCGCGCACGAGTCGAGTGGTTGTTCCAACACATTCCAGAGGGCAGCAAAGGTATGATTAACCTATCGAGTAATATTAAAAATTACGTGAATAATTTATATAACACGATATATACGATAACGCGCGTTGACTGCTGTATTTCTGACTCCTGACGAGGAGTAAAAGTCTTGTTAAAGCTCATTCCTAACCTCTATTAGAGAAAACTCGTAACCTCATATACGAGAATGTCCTAACCTCTTTAAACCCGAACAAACTCGAACAGACCCAAACAAACTCTTAACCTGACTTGCGAAAAATTTCTAACCTCTTTAAACGAAACTCTAGAAGGAGTTTCTAACCTAAAAACCGAATAAATCAATATAAAAAAAAATTGATCGCAACAATCGATACCCAGAAATCTTAAAATAGTGTTTATTGCGTAACAAAATGGTGTCCGGTGTCGCAAGAATTGAAAATCTTTCTTCGTGCTTCGTATCTTCGAAGTCCAAACCGGAAAAGTCGTTTAGTAACGTGCATCGAAAAGATCAAAAAACAAAACTTCGCTCCGCAAAGTTAGATACGCAAAGACGTATCTAACAAACCCAAACAAACCCAAACAAACCTAAACGAACCCAAATAAACTCGAGCAAACCCAAACAATCCCAAACAAACCCAAATAAACTCGAGCAAACCCAAATAAACCCAAGCAAATTTAAACAAACCCAAATAAACTCGAGCAAACCCAAACAAACCCAAACAAACTCGAGCAAACCCAAATAAACCCAAGCAAACCTAAACAAACCCAAACAAACTCGAGTAAACCCAAACAAACCCAAACAATCACAAATAAACTCGAGCAAACCCAAACAAACAAACCCAAACAAACCCAAACAAACCAAAATAAACTCGAGCAAACCCAAACAAACCCAAATAAACTCGAGCAAACCCAAACTAACCCAAACAAACCAAAATAAACTCGAGCAAACCCAAACAAACCCAAATAAACTCGAGCAAACCCAAACAAACCCAAATAAACCAAAATAAACTCGAGCAAACCCAAACAAACCCAAATAAACTCGGGCAAACCCAAATAAACCCAAACAAACCAAAATAAACTCGAGAAAACCCAAATAAAGCAAACAATCCCAAACAAACCTAAACAAACCCAAACAAACTCGAGCAAACCCAAATAAACCCAAACAAAGCCAAACAAGGAAGAGATCCAAAAAAAAACTTCGGTCCGCAAAGTTAGATACGCAAGGACGTCATTGGAAATAGGTTGCTGAGCTTGAAAGCTGCTACTGTATCCTCCGATTCGCTGAACTCTGGTGTTTACAAGGCAGAGCGAAAGAGAAGCCATAAACGTTGAAGCTTTCGCGTCGACGTTTTGATCAGGAAGTATGAAGAGGTACGCAAAGCATGCGGAAGCATAGCCCGAGGATCCAAGAACGAACCCACCGAATTCCTCGTTCGTCGACATAGCCGAGCTTCATTCCAAACCCCGACGAATATACTCTCGACTACGTGAGATTGAAACTTTTACGGTCGAAAAGAACCGCCCCAGAACCGTCCGGTTGTTCACGAGGTTTCGGCTACCTCGTTTCCGGCTATCCCTCGAATCCGACGTCTTTATCATAGCCGATCTTTTGTGTCCATCCGTAAATGAAGGATTCCTTGCTTTCGATTTCCCAGATACGAAGATATGGAAAATCTGAATCAGGAAGTACGATCGATTGTTGACAATCGAGTGACTATTAAACATCGAAACAACGTTTACGTGATAGTGAACCCAAACAAACCCAAACAAACCCAAACAATCTCAAACAATATGATAATATATATTGTTTGATAATAAACAAACTCGAGCAAACCCAAACAAACCCAAACATACCTAAACAAACCCAAATAAACTCGAGAAAACCGAAATAAACCCAAACGAACCTCAACAAACCCAAATAAACTCGAGCAAACCCAAGTAAACCCAAACAAACCCAAATAAACCTAAACAAACCCAAATAAACCCAAACAAACCCGAATAAACCCAAACAAACTCGAGCAAACCCAAACAAACCTAAATAAACCCAAATAAACCCAAACAAACCCAAATAAACTCGAGAAAACCCAAACAAACCCAAACAAACCTCAACAAACGAAAATAAACTCGAGCAAACCCAAGTAAACCCAAACAAACCCAAATAAACCCAAACAAACCCAAATAAACCTAAACAAACCCGAATAAACCCAAACAAACTCGAGCAAGCCCAAATAAACCCAAGCAAACCCGAATAAACCCAAACCAACCCAAATAGACTCGAGAAAACCCAAATAAACTCGAGCAAACCCAAATAAACCCAAACAAACCCAAACAACGTTCAACTGATAAGCGTAGGAGGCTCGTGACGGAATATGGATAAAGCCTAATATATTCCTCACCGCAACCTCCGGCCGAAACCATCTCGCACGTGATAGACGGTGTCCGAGGTTACCACCGTCCACCAATCTCACGAGACTTTGAATACCAAGTGGTAGAATCACGTTGGTGGACCGGGTGCTCCCGAGTCCATCGAATCCCACGAATCGGACCGTCCAAACGGATTTACGAGATGAACAATTCGACCGTCAATGGGACAAGGCAAACTTCCCATCCAGCTTTTCTGTCTAGACGAAGGAGCGCATCTATTGGATGTTTCCTAATTGGAAACCGGGTTCTCGTCGAGTCAATCGTAAACCATGAAAAATAAAGTATCTGATCCATGTTAAACCCAACGCTTAAATAAAGCCCACGATTCGAACATTCAAAATTACAAACACGTTTCAACAATTCGTTTGATTATTAGATAATACATAAATAAACGTAAAAAAACATAATTTTTTATTCGGCATAAATGTATTTATTTATAATAATAAAACTTCACGGATTAGTTCATTGCAACATTTAAAAAAAGAAACTAAAATGATTACCAATACCTTGATTATTTAATAAATTATTCAAACAAACCAGTTTCATTAATTTCAACGTTCGCCTTTTCTTAACACTTAAAAACAACTGTCAAAATGATTCTTACGTGAATACCTCAGGTGTATTCCATCCGTTTAATTTCCTCTCTGTTCCCTGCGATTAATCGCATCAAACAAAACTGCTTCAACCGGCCCGATCCAAGAAACCATCCAAGTCACCTTACTTTTTGAACAAGCCTTGAATCAAAGTTTATCGCGCAACCCGGCAAGTTCTCATTTTCTATTTTTTTTTTTTTTTTCAATGTTGGTAACACGATGTCCGTTGATGTCGTTGAAAGAAGCTCGAGAAGTATTGAACTTCTTTCGAAATCGTCTCGGTCAACTCGCTAGTCACATTCGTTTTTTCTTTTTTTTTTCCTTTTTTTTTTTCAACGTCGTTTAATAGAGTCGAACGATTTTATATAGATGGCGGCAGATCGAATTTCTTTTCTTTTTTTTTTCTTTTTTTTAATGTGTCGAGGATCCTTAGAAATAGTTCGGTTAGTCTGCTGGCGGAAGTTGTCGCCTGGGATGAGGCGTACTCATCGGTGAACACCCCTCCGTCCTCATGACGAAGCAACCGCTTGGCTCGACCTACAAGACGCTTCTCGTCCATGCACTACACTTTTACTACACTGGTGGATCAGCCAGTACGAACGGTTAATACCCAGACCCTGAGAAATAAAGAGCCCTCGTCATACGCTGAGGCAGCAGCGATCCTCGGCGTGAAAGGGTTCACGTCACCGTTTCGAGTGAACTTTTCATCAGGTTACATCATAGGTTTTTTCCAATTGTCTCTATACCTCGCCTCTTCGTCTTTACTTCGCTACTTGTTCTTTCCCCTTTTTATCCCATCCGCATCTATTCTTCGTTTTCTGTTACGGTATACGACTCTTTTCGTCTTTATCTCTTTCTCTCTCGCTTTATTTCGATTTTTGTTTGTCATTTTTTGGTTTTTTTTTTTTTGGTAATTTCTTTGTTTCGAAATTAAATGTAACATTAATTTATTTTTATTTGTAAATTTGTTTTTTAAATGATCAGGTTATTTGTTTGTTAATTATACGGTTAATTAGTTTGTTTATATTTGAGAATTGTTTTTTTTTTTTTTTAAATGATTTAGTATTTTATTAATATTTTTTTAAATAAAAAGTACATTGTTTTATTTAAAAAGTGAAATATCGTAATCGCCTAGTGATAATGGAATTTTATTGGTAAATCAACTAGAGAATGAACGAAAATCCGGTCGTAGACCGTTACCCATTCGTAAACAATTTTCAAACTTCAACCGGGATTGATTTCTCGAACAATTTCGAACTCCTTACTCATCGATTGTTCGTCGATTACTCTTCAATTTCCGGTAAAAGTTTTCGTACATCACGAGCGTCCCTGGTGATTCTCGTTTCTAGATAATTGTTAGTTTGCCGGTGAGAAACACGTAGAAACCCACGTATGACCATTCGAGTCTACCCGTACTTTCGTAACTTTCGGATTCCCGGTGGGAGCGAAAGACCAAAGGGAAACCGTGTACGTTTATCGTGAAAAGATTATGCGGGTTTCCGTGCTTTGTACAAACCCACCCATATACGAGGTTTCTTCAAAATATACATTTTTTAGCGTGCAGAAATGGACTTGCGATTCAATTTTGGTCGGAAATTTGTTTTTTTGTCATAAAGAATATATATATTTAAAAGAATAAAGAAAATTAAATTATTTTAATTAGTTAAAATAATTTAAGTTATTAAGACACTTGTCAAAAAAATATTTTTGACAAGTTTCTTGCATTTTCCCAGTCTAATTTTGTACTTTCGGCAAAAACTCGAGCATATTCGTAATCAGCGGAAAATTTCCGATCAAATAGACCCTTAAAATACTTAAAAAACGGAAAAAAAATTTTTTCGAC
>JAPYZI010006902.1:0-13539 GCA_030523105.1 Ophioninae sp. A BG-2022a
GGATTCGTATCGATATCTCTAATAGTTTTCCCGGAAAGTCCACTTGAAAAATCGCAAAAAAAGAGGCAAAGGGGTATGTATGGAAAAATTTGCAAAAATTGTTGGTCCAACTTTAAAATTCAGCAAAAAATCGAAAAATCATCGGATCTTAATGATCAAAAAAGCAATTTGAAGAGAAAATCATAACGAAGAGGTTGAGCACAAAGTGGAGTGCCAAATCCCAAAGGAAAAAAAGTTATCGATGATTTAGTGATGAAACGTATTTTGCCCAAAAATCGAATTTTTGTTTTTATTTTTAATATTTTTTTTATAGGTCCTTTATGATGTAATTTGATCCCTTGAATACGAATCTACCTTTAATTTCCCCAAAAACCGAAAATTTCCATGAAAAAATTGTAAAAAACTTCAAAAATCGCGATTTTTTTGGCTGTGTGCAGTGCTTTCAACGACAATTCGAAGATATTCTTAATCAGCTGCAAATTTTCGATTAGATAGACCCTCAAAACTATTTCAGAATCGAAAAAAACACGTTTGAGCCTCTTACCTAGGCGTATCGAAGCCTTCTTTGTCCAAAAGTGTATTATTTATATTTTGATTCAAATTTTGATTCAAATTAAAAAGAAAATGCTAAAACTGTCATTTTTTAAGATTTAATTTAAGATTAAAAATAAAGTTGCAAAATGAAGCTTATTACATTCTTCTTCAAAATTCCGTTTGGTAAATTGATTCACGATTTTTGTTTGGGTTTGTTTGGGTTGAGATCGTCAGGAACGTAAGATTTTTTAAAATAAAGGTGCTCAACCAGTTCTAGCTTTTCATCGAGTCAGTTCTGTATTTCTGGCTGGTTGGCTTTTGACTCGAAAAAATTGGCCGATGACCAATCTGTCGACTAAGTGGTCAGATCGATGGGTCATTGGTGGAATCACAGTTTTGGTACCCGCATAATCCAAAGGATCAGATTCCATTCCCCCACTCCTTTCATCACCTCAGTGGTACCCATATGGGTTTTTTCCCCCTCGATCAATCGGGTCACCACTCGAGCGAGCGAAACGAAAAAGTGTCATCAGTAAAAAAAGAGGGAGAGCTAAATAAAATAGAGATTGGGATGAACGGACGGGAGAAAAGGGACGCGGGATCCCTTTTTTTTTCTCCCCGGTCTCGCACTTCGCTATTATTTATCCTCCCATACTGTCGTCCAATCAGTCATCACCCGACATATGCTTAAGTAAGATTACATTTGTACTAATACCTCAACAGGGATTCTCCTCGCCGCCTTTCCAACCGTCGATCCATGAGAAGGGTCCATTCAATCCCGTTGGGGGAATTTTCCAAATGCGAAGAGAGAGAGAGAGATAAATGTTTGGGGTGCGGAAAACGAACGAGTACAGACATAAGCTAAACGCTACACAGAGACCGCGTACAAACTGCGCCATGAAAGTTATGATATCTACAGTCGAATCTCCATTTTCTATCAATTTTATTTTCCTCCCATTTTAATTTTAAAAAAACTTGAAGCCTGAAGTAAATTTTTCAAAAAAAAGATTGAAATTCAAAAAAGATTTTCATAAACGATAGCTGGGAATTATAGGAAACTAAAAAATTGTGCAAATGCAATATTTACGAAAACGTGTTACTAAAAGTTTCAAATTTATCTTAAATTTAGTAGGGTTCTTCATTTTTAAACATCGATATTAATAAATAATAAATAACATAGCGAATGAAATGAGCAATCTGTATTTTTTTTGCATAGTAGCATCAACTTGAATAATTAAGTAAAATAATCAATGAAATGGTAAAGTACAGTAAAATAAAAAAATTAATAAAATTTGTAACTGCATATTAAATAACAAATACCCAACTTTCTAATAAAGATAAAATATTTCAAAAATAGAAAGCAGTAATCGATTAAATAATGGTAATAAAAATAGTTTAAAAATAAGTAAATGAATAAAAAAAATAGTTTAAACAATAAAAAATGGTTTAAAAATACAACGTTTTATTTAATTTTGTGTACACACCTTTTTAATAACGAGTTTTTTAAACAGATTTTTTTAAGTAAGTGAAAGTTCTTAATTCCACAAAAATAAATAATGAAAAAAACGGATAATCGATAAAAGTGTAACCCTCAACTGATGGAAAATCGAGGTCCAACTGTATCGTAAAATAAAACCCCAATGCGATAAGCAAGACAGTGGGGACTCTGGAGAGCTGGAACGGTTTTGCTCTCCTTTTTTTTTGGGGCTTCCAGTTGGGTAATGGTCGCGACCTTTTCGGCATTTTACGCTCGCTATTCCCCTCCTCTCGTTGAACGCTGGAGCCGGAACTTGACGTAACTTCGGTACGGCCCTTAAGGGCAATGAAACGTTACGCAATAACGCACGCAGGGGAGAATCCGCGTCCTTGAGACATCGCGGCTCGCGTAGCCCGTATAAAATTCAATAAAATTCACGTAATGTTCGATGAGTCATTTTCAATGGGTTCTGGAGTGTCCAATAGCGATACTCCTCAAGAGATACCGATCGAAACGATGGTTTAGTAGGAGTGGGGAAGGTCGGAATTCTTCAATGTTATTTTTATTGGGTGGTCCTGCGAACAAGGATCTTCACTTTAATTTGCTGAAAGGATTTTTTGTTTGGGTTTGTTTGGGTTTGTGATGGGGTGGACAAAAATCTTGATTTTTATTGTAACAAAGGATTTTGTTTGGGTTTGTTTGGGTTTGGGATTGGGTGGACAAAAATCTTGGTTTTAATTGTAACAAAGGATTTTGTTTGGGTTTGTTTAGGCTTGTGATGGGGTGGACAAAAATCTTGATTTTAATTGTAATAAAGGATTTTGTTTGGGTTTGTTTGGGTTTGTGATTGGGGGAACAAAAATCTTTATTTTAATTATAACAAAGGATTTTGTTTGGGTTTGTAATTATGCAATTATTTTCCTAAAAGCCCATTCTCTTTTCAATTTCCAATTCAACTTTATTTAAATAATAATCTAACCTTTCCTAACAATCGAAAAAACACTTTTCACTAAACTGTACATTGACTTCGCAAAAAATTCGAAATTCCAAAATATCGTCAGAAAAAATAAAAAAAAATTAAAATCGAGTTTTTAATATTTGAACTCTTGAAATTAAAGTTTTTTTCTGGTGCCCAAATTTTTTGTCCATCAATGATGCCACGAAATCGGAGAAAATTTATATCGATTGGCAATTCTCGAGACTGGGAGAACCCAAACGGAAAAATAACTCGAGGGTTGAGCCAATTCAACGTCACAGGAAAACCCTCGGTTTTCACGAGGACTCACGTTCCTTCCATTGTATCGAGGTTTAGACGAGCGTGTGTTCGAGTGCCCCGAAAGACCGCAAAGATATTTTTCGTGCGAACTGTAACACGTGTCGGTTTTGGATGTTGCAATAAAAGATCCGCTTTGGCGATCGAGTACTCGTGTCGTTGATTCACGACCCAATTTCAGAATCTTTCCGCACTCCGTTTCGCATCTTTCATTCAATGCTCGCGTAATTGCTACATCAGCCGAAAATATTTTTCCTATCGATCACATCGTGAAGGAAGTTGATCAATCATCAACAAAATTCAATGGTACTTATTTTCCTGTAATTTATTTATTTTTAGTAAAATATTTCATTTATTTTTAGTTCCGAGTCAATTTGAATTTATTTATGAATTTTTTTAGAATAAACTTTGACACTCGTTTATTTAATTTTCGTACAATATTTTATTTATCGGTCATTTATTTATTTTTAGTAAAATATTTCTTTTATTTTTAGTTCAGAGTCAATTTGAATTAATTTATGATTTTTTTCAAAATTAACTTTGCGACTCATTTATTTAATTTTCGTAAAATATTTTATTTATCGGTCATTTATTTATTTTTAGTAAAATATTTCTTTTATTTTTAGTTCAGAGTCAATTTGAATTTATTTATGAATTTTTTTAGAATAAACTTTGACACTCGTTTATTTAATTTTCGTAAAATATTTCATTTATCCGTCATTTATTTATTTTTAATAAAATATTTCATTTATTTTTAGTTCCGAGTCAATTTTAATTTATCTATGAATTTTTTAAAAATTAACATTGAAACTCATTTATTTAATTTTAGTAAAATATTTCATTTATTTTTAGTTCTAAGTCAATTTGAATTGATTTATGAATTTTAGAATAATTAACTTTGAGACATGTTTATTTTTTTAATAAATTATTAAACGTGATTTTATTTATAAATTAGGTTGAGCATATTTTTTATTACTGGAGAATTAAATTCTTCAGTAATTTTATTTTATTGCTATAAAATAAAATGACTATAAAATTATATAAAATTTTTATATAAATTTATATAACTATATACTATATATGACCATAAAATTACTATAAATTACTATAAATAAAATTACCGTAGAATTAAATTTTCCATTAATTTCTGGTGTCCTTTGAAACCATTCCCTTTCTTGGAGGGGTAACCGAGTGAGATCTCGAGTCCCAATATTGGCCAGGTGTTCTTTGAGAAATGAAGATTTAACTGCCCCCTCTCCCTCCAGCTGACACCGGGACAATGAGTGATCAGCAATAAATTATACATCGATACATCAGTCGCTCTCTACAAAAAAAAAAATAAATGAAAAAAAAAAAAATTTCCACACGTCGTTCCCTCCGTCCATTGGCGTCGTAAAAAAGGCACTTTCTCACGCATTTATCACGCTGGTGGATAGTGTGCGATCGAACCACGCCGATAAGAGATCTCTTTTTTCCTCTCAGAATTTATCCTACCGTATAACTATTTTTACACATACACACATATACACAGTAATACTCATACCTTGAAAAGTATTTAATAGAAAAAGTACGAATCTCCGATGGGAAATAAACAGTAAAATCTCGATTTCAGACAAAGTTTTAAAAAAATCAAAATCGAGCTGACAAATATATTTTGATCGTCGTTCAAACGTTCCAAATAAAAAAAAATATTTATAAAAATAAATTTAGTAACAAACTATTAAAATGAGGAACGTGTAACCTAAAATAAAAAATTAAATTGTTCAAAAAATTGTTCAAAAATATATGAATAAATAAATAAAATGTAATATAAAAATTCACAAGTATTTTTATTAATACTTACCTATTATTGTTATTATTATCATTTTATTTTTTTGTAAATTATTCTTTTTTTTTATATTGTATTTTTAGTATATAATTTATTTTTTATTATTGCACGTTGTTATTATTATTATTATTTATCATTATTTATTAGACCACTCGAACAAACCCAAACAAATGAAGTAATTTCCTTTCGATAAAACACTAAAAATTATGGGAGAGGGAAATTAAGGGGGAAAACAAAATAAAGATGTTGAAAAATGGATGTTTTACTATTATTTTTACGAAATAATTTGACCTCTCTCCCAACGGAATAATAGTTCCCTAGGATCTTCAAAAATCGCCAAAAAATCGAAAATCAAAATAAACTTCTTCAATTTTAGTTTATCCCAAACAAACCCAAACAAACAAATAAAAATTCCCTAGAATCTTTAAAAATCGCCAAAAAATCGATAATCCAAAATAGATCTTCTTCAATTTCAGTTTATCAACAAAAAAAAAGAACAAAAGCGAGAAAAAAAAAATTTCTTTTTTTTTCTTTTCAATTTGTAACGTTTTACTTTATAAATTCGATCAACGAAAACGACTACCGTATATGGGCTTACATTTCATAATCTTATTTACCCATGAATATATATATATATATATATATATATATATATGTATACAAAATATATAAATATTATATAAAAACAACCCAAACAAACCCAAACAAACCCAAACAAAACCGAGCAAAAAAAAAATGTTTTTTCTTTTTTTTTCAATTTGTAACGTTTTACTTTATATATTCGATCAATAGCACATAACGACTACCGTATATGGGCTTACTTTTCGTAATCTTATTTACCCATGAATATATATATATATATGTATAAAATATATAAATATTATACAAATACATGGACATGCAAAGACAGTTAACGATCGAACGTTTCGATAGAGAGGAAAGTTCATACTTGACCGAAGTCTTTACTCGCGCCCGGCAGGGGGCACATCGGTCGAGGTACAAGACTCGTATACACATACACGAAGAATCGATCGAACGATCACGAAGAACCTTTTATAAGAAGTATTTATGGGTCCCGCGATATTTCCTTTTCTTTTATTTACCCGAGAACTTTTTTTTTTCGCCTTCTTTTATTTTCGTTAATTTTATATAACGCGCGAGAGAAATCTCGTGATCGGTTTTAGAGAGGGGAAAGAGGAAGAGATAGAGTGAGATTGTTAAAATCGTGACGATACGCTAGTCGACGATTAGTCCGATCTAAAGCTGCGAACAATCGTGCTCGACGCTTGTTTTTCTTCTTCCTCGAACCTTCGATCCACTCGTCCAAGGCGAGGAATGTTTTTTTTTTTTTTTTTTTTAATTTGTTATTCCCCCGAGTTACGTTATTTTTACGTAAATTCAACTTCAGGCGTCGTGGACAAATTCTATTTTTGTTACGCTTTATTTTCAGGTATTTTTAATTTTTACTGATTTTTTTGAATTATTTTTCATTTTGATGGAATGGTGTTTTTGTGGATTTTTTTTTTATTGAATTATAGTTTTTGATTTGTTATCGTTTTTATTGAATTTTTTTATTCAATTCTATTTCGTTCTAATATTGTTTTGATTACATTATTTAATTCAATTTTATTTCATTTTAATATCATTTTATTAATTCTTCAATTAAATTCCATACTGTTTTTATTTTATTTCAACGTACTTTAATTTCAGTATTATATTTCCGGTGTCAAAATTTATAGAATCGGAGGGAAGATTTTTCCAAGTAGCATCGCCATCTTTTCAAAACAAATAAAACCAACGAAATAAAAATTCCCCAGCTTCATTAAAAATCCCTAAAAAATCGAAGATCCAAAATAAACTTTCTCCAACTCGAACTTATAAACAAAAAAAAAAAAAAAAAAAAAATCCAACCCCAACCAAAAATCCCCAAACGAATCGATGATCCAAAATAAACTTTCTCCAACCTGTACTTATAAAAAGAAAACCCCCAGCCAAACCCAAACAAAAAAAAAATTTTTTTTTTCAATTTGCATCATTTATTTGATTAATTTAAGGGCGACGAGCTGATTTCACCAAGGTTTAACGCCCAAGGTCCGCGTACATAAAACACGAAAGAGAAAAGACGAAGAAAAACGAGAAAGAATTTGAACCCCCCCCCCCCCCCCCCCCCCCCCCCCCCCCCAACGATTACGGCTCTCTCGGATGTTTTCTGCCTCAAAAAAGGGAACCCGAAATCAGCCGCGTTATCGTTCGGGGCTTAAACGATTCGCCGACCACCCGTACACGTACGTTTCTTGCACCCAATCACGTGACGTGAATATCGGATACTTCTAGCTCGCGCGTATGCGCGAGGCGTCTCGCCGATTCTCCGTAGAGGGAAATTCGCAACCGGAAACTCGTCGAGGAGACGGGACGAAGAAAAAAAACGAGGGGAAGGGGAGGGGGTGAAGAGGGAGAGGGGGGAGTACATCGTTACAGGTTCTTATTTTAAGCGAATTTTTTCGTCACGAAGTATCGACGCTTTCACGCCAAATTCGTCGGGAATCGGATCCGAGAGACCCCGATATCGTTCTTGCGGATATTTCGACGACGGGGACAGGTGATCTCGCGGAGAGAAAGCGCCGGGAGATACCCCGCGAAATACAGTTTCCAGTCATAGCGAAACAATTTTTATTTTTTTTTTTTTTTTAGATCATTTTCGTTTTATTTTTTGGATCATTTTTGTTTTTGATTTATTTTTTTGATCATTTTTGTTTTTGATTTATTTTTTAGATCATTTTTGTTTTTGAATTATTTTTTAGATCATTTTTGTTTTTGAATTATTTTTTTGATCATTTTTGTTTTTGATTTTTTTTAGATCATTTTCGTTTTTGATTTATTTTTTAAATCATTTTTGTTATTATTTAATTTTTTAATTATTTAATTTTTATTTATTATTAAATTATTATATTTTTATTGAATTTTTCGTATACTTTTCGTATATTTTACCTTCCCTTCTTGTCTGATTATTATTTCTTTTTTCCTAAATTTTCAATACATTTAATAATATTTTAATATAATTTTATTTTGATTGAATTTTATTTAAATATTGAATAATTTCCATATCATATTACTTTACGACCTCATTGATGAATTCGTTAGTGATGTATCTTAACTTTTCTCGAGCGTTTTTATATTTTTTCTTTTTGATAATCAACGAAACAAAAATTCCCCAGTTATTCCTAAAATACCCAAAATTACAAAGCTACAAAAAAAAATAACCACGTAAAAAAAAAATAGCAAAAAAAAATTTTTTTTTCGTCCTTTTTAAGAATTTTACTTCTCCTTTGCTGCAGAAATTTATTTCCAGCTTATCCGGAGTCTAGGGGGAAATTTGACACGAGCTGAACCAGGGATTTCATTTTTTCGATGGGTATGGAAAAGCGGTTGATGTTCGGGTGTTTGCTCGTGCCGATACACGAGCGAGGGGCGTTATTTGCCAGGGCTGTCGAGCCAATTAATCGGGGCCTCGTCGTAGTCTGGATTGTGCGGTGGGAGAGCTTGGGAGGGGGGGGGGGGAGGTGTAGAGAAGAGAAAGAGTGCGATTGAAACCGCGACGGAGCATGGGATTGGCCAGGAGCGTTATTCAAACTGCAAGCTTGGATTTTTGTTTGTCAACGCAGACAAATTCACGAGAGGTGTACACGAGAATGACTGGGCGGTGGACCGTTCGGAAAACCGCGTCGAACAAACGTTGAATAACGCAAATAAGTTTACGCCGATGGTTTCGCGGTGTACGAGCTCTTCATCGGGATTTGTACTACGAAGGGACGGTCCCCGACCAATTTTTGTATCAAAAATGGTCGTGGTGAGGCGGCGTTTCCATTCCCTTTACCGTTCTCATTATTGAGCCAAACGAATTTTCGAACGTTTCAACGATTTCGTGAGAGAAAATGGCAAACCCAAACAAACGCAACAAAACGAGAAAAAAAAACGAAAAGACTCCGGCCGAATACGAAGAAACCCAAAGAAACCTAAGAAAACTCAAAGAAGCCCAAACGAATCCAACAGAACTCGATAAAACCCAAACAAACCCAAACGAATCCAAAAAAACTCGAAGAAACCCAACAAAACCCAAACAAATCGAACTAAACTCAAAGTACCGAAAAAAACCCAGCGAAACCCTAACAAACCCAAAGAAACCTGAAGAAACCCAACAAAACTCAAACAAACCCAAACGAACCCAAGAAAACTCGAAGAAACCCAACAAAACCCAAACAAATGCAACTAAACTCAAAGTACCGAAAAAAACCCAGCGAAACCCTAACAAACCCAAAGAAACCTGAAGAAACCCAACAAAACTCAAACAAACCCAAACGAATCCAAGAAAACTCGAAGAAACCCAACAAAACCCAAACAAATCCATCTAAACCAAAAAATACCGAAAAAAACCCAGCGAAACCCAAACAAACCCAAACAAACCTGAAGAAACCCAACAATCTCAAACAAACCCGAACAAACCCAAAAAAACGTAAACAACTCCGAAAAAACCCAATAAAACCCAAACGTTTCAACGATTACGTGAAGAAACGGCGCGCATTGTCAAAAGAATGAGAAATGAGGGAGGGGGCAAAACTGAATAAAAATTGACAGGGCGATAACAACGGTAGAATCATCGAGATTGAATTTCCTGGGAATCGAGTTGATTATTTCGGTGATGGAAGAGTCGATAATGGGCATGCCTGATAGGAAAATACCCAGCGAGAGGGAAGCCCCGATAGAAAAGGGCGGGCTCGGGTCGAGTGTCAACGATGAATGAGGGGATTTGGTTTCACGATTTTTCGAGTGTAACGAGACTGGAGGGTGCGACTTTCGGAGACAAAGAGAAAATGGAAAAGTTGGGAATGTTTCTTCTTTCTGGAGCGATTGTACAAAATATAGTTGCTTCAATTAATTGCCAATAGTATGTAACATTTTCTAACATTTTCCTTCATCATCGGTTAGATTGAGTCGTTTCAAAGCAAAACACTTTTTTACAAAAATTTCGTACGATGAAAATTGGACGAGATATTCCCGTTTGAAAATTAAGTAGTAGTAAGGCCCGTTGAATCAGATCGAGCTCAGCTTCGAGTTCATTTTTTGAAAGGCACATCTTTTTTTTTTATTTAAAAAAAAATGCCCTGCATGCTCCCGAATACGATTAAATCGTTGTAGGTTTGAATTTGATGCTGGTAAGAAAAAAAAATAGCGCGTAAAGTTTTGTTGTGCTGACGAAGCTCAGCATTGGACTCAGCGCGGAATATCTTCGCCAATATTGGTCGTACGATTTCGGGAAAAGATGCGTTGTTTTCAGGACGAAACGCTGCATCTGAGAACAATGAGAGTCGACACGATTGTTGACTTTTCTAGCAGCTGGCTTACCGTAACCTGGCACCCTTTGGCCCTTCGGTCATCGAATCTCATCCCTTTGATATCTTTCTCCCCCCACCCCCCTCCATTACTACAGGAACTCCATTTAGACAAAAAGCACAGCAGTATGTCGATATAATTCATTCAACTGGGATGTCTGGGCGAAGGGTTAACATCGATAAGAGGAACGGAGCCGATCGATTCGTTACGGGCTGAGATGCAGGGCTGATCGACAATACCCACGATAAACTAATCTTCCGAAGAATCCTTTTTAAAAGCTACAGCTTAATTGCGTTAATACCACGTTTATATACACTAACCTACGCGTAAGGGATTGCGAGAGTAACGAAAGGGCGAGTAAAAGGGTGGGCAATAAATATCGAGTTTCAAAGTTGTGTCCAATGTGGGGGGAGGTTATTTACCATCCCGGGAGATCCTATCAAGGACGTGGCCCATCTGGGCCAGAGAATCGTGGATAAAAGGGCGAAGGGCTGATTTCGTAAGGATCGACCGTGTATGACCTAAAATAAATGTTCCTTCGTAATTTCGTGGACCTTTTTTTGACTGCTAAGGATACAGTAATCGAGAGGAGGTTCAAGGGCGAAAAAGGGCGAAAGGCAAAAAAAGGGCGAAGGGCATAAAAGGGCGAAGAGGACTATTTTTACGCGTCTGTGGAAACTCCCTCGAGAGGGAAATCAATCCAACCTGTCTCATTTGCGACACTGCTAGGACTATGCGTCACCCTTCGAGTAGAAATCTCCGTCCTTTGGCCCTTCTTATCTCGCGATGTTCTAGCTCACTGAATACTATCATTTGGAGGAAACGTCGAAGCCAGCGAGCCGAGACTGCACCCAACCTCCCCTTGCTTCCGATCCACCCTTCTGTCCTTTACGCCCTTTTCTTCGGAAATCGCGGTTGAGATCCTTCCAAAACGCAAGATCTTCCCTTCTATTGGGAGGATGTTTGACGATGAGGACAATTAAATAATGATAATCAATTATTATCATTTATTAATAATCAATCAATCAATTATCATTAATTAATAATCAATCAATTAATTATCATAAATCAATAATCAATCAATTAACTATCATTAACGAATAATCAATCAATTAATTATCATTAATTATTATACTCATTACTTAATAATCATTTGATTTATCATTAACGAATACTTAATGAATTATCAATTAATTAATTATCAATTTAATAACGAATGAATGTTTTTTCAACCCTAATGGAATTTTTTAACCCTGTATCTTCATTGGTGTCGTCACGATCGTTGCTTCAGAACTTCATTAATAACTGTCTCATTATCATCAGCCCTTTTTTCCTCCTCTTGTTTTTACCTCCCTATCTCTTACGAGGAAAAGATGACTTCTTGTTGGTCCCACGGGAGAGAGAGAGCTTCCTGCGTCGTTGCTTCTGTCAGGAAACGTTCTCGGTTTCGAACACGGTTCCAGGGTGAGAAATTGAACGGAGGGCGAAGGAAAAAAGTTGGGGTTGAACTGACCCCTCCAGGCATGCTTCTGCACACAATGCTCGCTCGTGGGACCTCCACCGGTCCACACGCTACGTGTGTAATCCCCGTCCAGGTCCGCTTTCAATTTAACTTCCGTATACTGGTTTCTTCCTCCATTCACCCTTCTCTCTCTCTCTCTCTCTCTCTATTTCTCTCTCCCTTTATTACCCTCTATACCCCCCAAGGGTACGTTTCATATGGTCGATGATTTTTTTTCCATCCCCCTTAAGTGTATCTGCTCAGGGGATGAAACTACCCGATTATTACTACAAATACGTTTACACCCCCCACCCCCACTCGTTCCAGCTTTCGTCCCATCTTTTTCACCGTTTTTTTTCCTGCCAAAAATTTTCGAAAGTTCCATTCTCGTTTTTTTAGTCTCGTTGCTGGTTTTGTGATTTTTAAAATTATTTTTTTTGAGGACGTATTTACGAAAATACTGTTTTCTTTTTTTAACTATTCTCTTTTTTGTAAAAAGAATTTTTGAAAGTTCCATTCTCGTTTTTCATTATTTAGTTTTTTTGCATAATTTTGGTTTATTAAAAGAGTTCTAGATAGTTCCATTTGAGTTTTATGATTCTTAAATTTTTAATGATTTTTTTTTTGTGGACTTAATTTTCGAGAACACTGTTCCTTTTTCCAAGAATTTTTTTTGTAAGAAGGATTTTTGAAAGTTCCTTTGTCTTTCTTCATTTTTGACGTATTTTTAAAACTCTTTTTTCTCTGATAAAAAGAATTTTCTAAAATTGCAATCTCGTGTTTCACTTTTGTCGTTAATTAAATATTTTTTTTGCTAAAAAAAAGTTGTCGAAAGTTGCCTTTCTCACATTTCTCGTTTTCTATCATTTTTTTTTTTTTTTGTAAAACCAAATTTTCAAAAATATTTCAAACACTCTTTTCTCAACAATTCTCTTTACTAAAAATAATCCCGAATGTTTCATTCCTTTTTTAAAGTTTCTAGTATTTTCTGACCATATTTAATTACCAAATAAAAATTATTAAAAAATCTAACAATTATTAAGAAAAAAAAAAAAAAAAAATTCCAAATAAAGAATATCACAGAAAGCGATAGAGAGGGAGAGACATTGAGAAATGTCGACCCGTGTATTGACTTGCAATATGATGGTCCCCTCGTTGGAGTTTGTCTAGACGAGTCGGCCAAGCAAAACTGACCTCCCTTTTTCGAGCCACCCTCTTCGACTTTGTAATTGATTAGTCCGGATACGCCTCCTTATCTTTCCAAATTCATCTCCCCCCACCCCTCACCCCTCCTCTGAAACCCTCTGCCTCTTTCTCTCTCTCTCTCCCTCTCTCGTACGAAAGGAGCAACAGCAGCCAACGTTTTCGTCTCTCTCGTCTTCTCCCACGGTTTTTCTCTCTGGAAACGATCGTGGAGGCCCTTTCGGTCGTTCTCCATCACGAGGGCTCCGGGCAAACTGGCAGGACGCGTGCACGCACCATCCCCCACAAAATATAATCTACTTTTATGTAAATACACACACATGTATATATATATA
>JAPYZI010006904.1:0-14281 GCA_030523105.1 Ophioninae sp. A BG-2022a
TTTTTTTTTCCGTTTTTTGAGTATTAAAAGGGTGTATTTGATCGGAAATTTTCCGCTGATTACGAATATGCCCGAGTTTTTGCCGAAAGTGCAAAATTACAGCGGAAAAATGCAAAAAAACATTTTTAGAATATTATTTTTGACATTTTTCCCTACAAATGGAGAGTTCGGGGCGATATAAATAGTGGATTTGTCTTCAAGGTATATACATCGACATGGACCTGCGATGTGACACTGAACGGTACCACTCCGGTAGGCACTACCGCACGTGCGTATCGCTCACCGACGTAACCCGCTCGAAGAGCACGCCTGATTCGCTGCCTTTAAAAATTAATAGTAATTCAAAAATTGATCCCAGAACCATACATGCTTATATCAATCGACTCAGAATTTCACGCCCCCCCCCCCCCCCCCCCCCCCCCCCCCCCCCCCCCCCAGACACCCTGTATATATATATATATTTTTTTTTTTCCTTTTTATCGTCAAACGGCAGAGAGGCAATCAGGAGAACGCAAATTGTGCTTTTAACGAGGGTGACACTCCAGCGTAGGATGTTCTTGGTGAAATTGTACAACAGTTGGAATTGAAGTCAAAACGAGTTTCGAAAACGCGGTAATTGAGTTTCCGGCGTGTTTCGCGAAAGCTACGGTAGAAAATTTCTCAGGGAGGACTATACGCGAGAGAGTCCTCAATTTCTGCGAACATCCGGGGCGTCCTACTGTCCCTGCCAACTTTCAGCGTGTTCGCAGTCTCTCCCTCAATAATTGCTCGTAGCCAGAGTACTCGAGGTTTGATAGAGAATACGTAGGGACAGAATGATTAAATCAGCTTCGCTCCGACGCGATTCGTCGATGCGACGAAAAATTCAAGTTTTAAATCACTGCTAAAATAACTATAAATGAGAAATACATTTTGGAGGTCAACGACGACTTCCGGTCGCTTCAAACAGTACATATATATATATATATATATATTTATGTGTGTATGTGTATAAACGAGTATATTATTTTACTTTGCGAAACCTCGAATCGCTAAATAAATAATAATTTAAAAAAAAATACCACTCACGGTTGGGTCGACGCTGCTGTTGAATCGTCCAATATCGGCACGTCGAAGGAAACGGAATGTAAAAACTTGATTGTTTTTATGAATTTTTGCTAAAAAGAATAGTGAAGATCGAATTTTTTGATAATTTTAGTTCAGTCGTGTTTTTGAAATTAGAATTATTAGAAAAAAAAGAAGTGATTCTAACGCTTCGAATAACGTAGAAATGACCACTTTCTTATTCAGTTTCCAAGCAAGCGTTAAAGTTACGAAATTTCAGCTTAGAAATTTATAATTCACGAATCGAACGTTTTATTCTCACGTGTCCAATCCCCGATAACGAAATGTCAGAAAAAAATCAATTTAGGATTATCAGGCCGAAGGGAACTGCGGAAAATCGCAGACGAGAATCGTAACGAAACGTGAAGACGCGGCGAAGTTTAGCAACTCCCGAGGAGTAATTCACTCGTTCGAAATTTAAAACGCGCGATTTTTCCCGCGTCGGGTACGGTTCGGAGTGGCGCACTTGACTCGGTCAGTAGCCGGAAAGTCGGCCGTGCCGCGACGGCGAGCCAATGAGAATTCGTCCCGTTCGAGGGAGTTTTGTCCAACCGGCGTTGCCGGTACGGTGGCGCGGCCGCGCGTCGGCGCACTGATCGAAGCAGCGCACATCCCTCCGTAAAGAAGTGGAAGTAGGTGGGGGAAGAAAGCCGGTGAACAGCGCCGCTCGTCGACACAAGCAGGAGACGTATAACCCGAGAGACGGGAGGTAATTTTGTGCGTGGCTCTTGGCGTTCGTAACGGCCGTGTGTGTTGCGCGTTTTTTTCTCTCTCTCTTCTCCATCTCTCTCTCTCTCTCTCTGTATCGTATCCCTCGAACGAACGCGTACGTTGCGTCGCGTCGCGGGTTTCGCTTTTTTTTTCCTTTGCCCTCCCTCTCTCTCCATCTTTCTCTCGCTCTTTGGGTCTCCGTCTGTTTTCTCATCCCACCACCGTGTTACGACGTACGTTAGCCCCGTAGTGAACAACAGTGAGCGGAGAGTTCGGCACGAGTGTCGCGATTGAATTTAACGTTCTTCCATCCCGCTTTGTACAAACGAATAAAACTGCGAGACGAATCGAATAAACGTATAAACGCAACGAATTCTACTCGTTAAACGAGCGTGCGACAAATTCCGGAAAAGATAGGAAAACGGTAGAGAAAAACCGAAGGCGACGGTCTTTTTTTTCTCTCTGTTTGGTCGGTGGTATCGCCCGATTTTGCCTACCGGAACGCGTAGACGCGCACATACGCGGAAGTTCGCCCCGACACACCGGCCAGAGTAGTGTTGAATTCGCGGTGTGTGCGTGGACAAGTGTCGATGAGGCGAGACGCCCAACGTTGCGGATGATCGGACAGCAAGAGTGCCATTTAGGTAACGTTTTCATTTTCGTGATTAGGCTTTCGGTTTGTTTCTTTTTTTTTTTTTTTTGTCGATTTTAACGTTCGGGAAGGACGGTCGAGCGAAGGGCCGACGAAAAAAGGGCAACAACCACGCCCGCGTTTGTCGAACGACGCGATCGTGTTATAATCGCCTCGCGCGCCGCTATTCGCGCGAATCCACGGCCATCATCGTTGCGCGCACTCCTGTTTCGCCTTTTCTCGACTCTCGATCTCGTCGAAATCCAGTCTGAAACGAGAAACACGGGAAATTCTGGGTTCGCCGGTTTCCTAACCAAAAAAATGCCGAAACCGGCGCGAAAAGAGCGTCTATTCGTGAGGAGGGGGGGTAAAACGTTGAGAAAGCGTATTTCGAGAGTTCGCGTGTTACTCGGGCGCTTGCACGCCGTCCGGCCCGCCATATCTGCCACCAACGGGGTAATCGCCATTTCCTGTGCGAATTTCTCGTGCAACGACGAAACGTGAACTCCCGCATTAACGATCGATCCTTCCCAACTTGCTTCCCTCAATTCACTCGAGATATTGTGAATTTCATTACTGATACTTTTTTTATACTCGGTTATTTAAGTGCTCCCAACGAAAAAACACGCGCACATGCCTATATAGATACCCGCGCGTGTCTGTGTGTGTTTCGTACTCGTGTCGCTGCACACACGCGTTAAGTGGTCTGAATAGGTACGACGGTCCCTCGCTGGAGCACACGATATCGTACCTATTTCGTTTTTTTTCGCCCAATCGCTCATTAAAAAAAAATCTTTCCCATCTTTTTCACTTTCCATTCGTTTTTTTCTCTTGGCACAAAATTAGCTTCGCTTCAGAAATTTCGTCACCATTTTTTCTTCATACCCCAGCAGTTCGCCTCGTGTTTACTTCCATCGCGATGTGCTCGGCGGCTTCTTTCTCATCTTCTAATTTGAATCGAAGGCTCGCCAAATTTTTCCTCGATGGAAAGGGACGACGAGGCGATGCGAGTTAGCAGAAAGGAATTGAACGAAAAAGATTCGTTGCATTCTAACGATGCGTTGCTACATTACGGGGTTGAAGTTTCCTTTTTTTTCTTAATTTCTTATTTTCAAAAACCAAAATTAATTTCGTCTCGTTAATTATTAAATAAATTGATTATTTATTACAGAATTAAACAATCTAAAAAAATAATAGAACCTGCATAATTTGTGAAATAAATTTTTATTGCCTAATTTATTTTATTTGTAGATAAAGCAGTTATTGCTGATAGCTTTATAAAATATATTTTTTAAAAATACTCCCAATGTAACGGTGAAACGTTTTTAATACGAACACTTGAAATTGTGAAAATTTTGAAAATGCCAAATTAAAACAAAATGAAAATTTCCGCAAGTTTAATAAAATGTTTATTGCCAATTAAATTTCTTATTAATTCTATTATTGAAATAATCGATTTTGTTAACGACAAAAAACGAGTGGATTTTTCGGAGTTCATGAAATTCCAACGAGTCGAAGAACACATTCCCACGCAGCGAATAATTCTCTTATTCCTCGTGCCAATTTCACCGGAATAAAAATCCGAATTTTATTTCTCCACTTTGGAACGTGACTGGAAGCTTTATTTCCCAGCGTCTGTTTCGTCCGATTCCAGGGTGTCGCGGCACGCGAATTTTCTTTTGTTTTCGTTTGTTTATTCGTCGCTCGTGGCGCTGGCATCGAAGGGCTCTCGCGTCGAATCCCCGATCGGTTTTGCCTCGCAAAGTCGATTAGTTTGAATTTCAGGCATTCTCGACGACACGTGACGAAAGGAGAGAGAGAGAGAGAGAGAGAAAGAGTCTCCGTGTCGCTAGGCGAGAAGACAATACGATTTGTCGTTCATTTTCGATGAATATCTCGCGTTCTTTTCCTTCCCCATATCTTGCTTTCGCTTCGACGATCTTTTTCCTTTTCGATAAATTCTTATTTTCAAAATCTGTTCCCTCGATTATTTTCCTTTTCGAAAAGATTTTTTTTCCTCAGTTCCAATCTCATGAGAAATCCGGTCGAAGAATTCGTTCCGACCGTTATTAAAATTTCATCACGAGTCAGCGAAAATCCACGAATTCATGGATGATTTTTTATAATCGCCTCAGTCGTGAACAAGAAACGAGGAAAACCATTTTGTATCGCACGAGTGTTTTACATTTTTTGGCTACGAAGCAAAAGTGGCTTTGCTGATCGTTGTCGCGCCTCAAATACGACTGTCTTCTGGTTTCGTTACAACATTCGTTTCGCATAATAATAATAATAATAATAATAATAATCATTAGTAAATCACATAAATAACAACATAATATTATTAATATAAAGAATAAGAATTCAATCAACAAATAAAATTCATTTTTATTTGTATTGTTTTTATGACGATAATCATTATAATAATATTATCAATAAAATTACATCGTAATATATTAAATATAATAATGATGACGATAATAGTAGTAATAATAATAATAATAATAATAATAATAATGTTATTTAACCCTCAAAGCCCAACAGTGGGTCGATCGTGTCCGAGCCAAATATTGCATAACGTGAAAAATGGCCTGCGCGTCTCCGTTTTTTCTAGACAATCATTGTTCATTTTTCTATCTCTTTTAAATCCAATTTTTAATCCGAGATCAACGGAATATTATAAAAAAAATAACAATGTTTCATAACTGGTAAACCAGGGATTTAAAAAAATAATAAAATTTGGAGCTCGTCGATAGTCAGTATAAAAATGTTGGACTTTCGTGGCGCCATCCAGCGGACAGACTCGACGCGGAGTCTTTCGCTTCTGAACGAAAAACGTTCGCGCCGAATCGCGCACGTGGTCACATCCGTTCGCGCTTCCTCGATTATTTTTTTCTTTCTTTTTTTTATTATTTTTTTTTGCTTTGCCAAATATCAGCCACGGAACGAAGAAAACGGGTGTTAATTACCGACCGTTGGTAATTCGAGAAATTTATCGCCGGGATGTCAAAAGATATATTTTTTTAAAATAATTTTCTAATTATTATTAATGAACTTTTTCTCGCTTTATACATTTTAGACTAAATTTTGGACTTCGTCAAAAATGGCGGCTCGTGTTGTTTCGCTGGAAAAACTATTCGGCCTCGACGTCGAAATTCGTCGGTGCATAATTCAGCTACCGAATTTGCCACGCGACAATATCTTGCTCGGTTTATTCAGTAGCCTCTACTTTGTTCCGCTTCATCGTTTCAGCTAACCAACTTCCATCTTGTATTCTCTAGAGTCAAAAAAGACGTGGCGCGCTTTTTTTTTTAACCCAACCTTCGTACATTCATGACGAAACCGAGCCACGGGGACAACGTTTATTCGGTCTCCAGGCACGCAGAGAAAAGGAAAAGGGATATAAGGGAGACCGAGAATTAATCAACGTAAAACAAAATGTTGCATTCTTTATATCTCTATTTTTTTTTCTTTGTTTATGAGACTGAATTTTTGACGATTTTATCATCTTATTTCAGACAAGATGTATATATATATATATATTTATTTTATTTTTTATTTTTCTTTTGTCTAATATTTATTTCAAGTTACAATAAAAAAATTCTTGAACACAAAAATTCTTTCGAATTTCTCGGGCTACAAAATTCTTTGAAAGATTTTGCGCTTTCCACGTTTTCAACAATACGCAATAATCGTCAAACTATATTGAAAAATAATTTTAAGAAGAAATGTTAAAAAAATAAAAAAACTTTCAACTCACATTTGATTAATTAATTTTCAAATTTTAATTCATACCTAGTAATAATGAATATTTGCATATTTTTGAAATTTACTTGGGATTATTTTTTTAAATTAAACGATTCGACTTCTAACTTTAATTAATAATGGAATTAATCAGCTCTCATCTTTGAATGCTGTTTATTTCCCTCATTGCCGAATGCTCCAATTCTCGTTTGGCGTGTTGAAACCGTGGGCTACGAATGATCGCGCGCCAAGCCTTTTCCACAACGATTTCCATCTATCTCACTTAATCTCCCTCCCTCCGTGTCTCCTTTTCTGTTTCGAATGCTCAGTGGCAAGTCCGCACATTTGCCTCTCCAATTTTGCACTCGATCTTTCTCTCTCTCTCTCTCTCTCTCTCTGTAAGCGTCGGTTCAAGGAACCCATGCGACATACGTTCACATTACTCGTTTTCCAATTTCAAGATACCCCGAGCCCTTTTGCATCAAAATAAGGCGTCGTTCGAACAAACGCAGCTCCAGACCGAAGTCTTTCGAACGTAAATTACTCCGCCGTTCATTTGTAATGAAATCAAAGCTCGGACGGATCGCTTCGAACGCAAAATTATTTATTTATTTATTTGTTTATTAATATCCAAAATGATATAATAAAAAATAGTCTGTAAATCACTGGAAATAAAAATTCTTCAATATTTTTGCATATTTCTCAAGCCTCAAATGTCATTTTCAAAATTGTGATTTTGTTTTCAACGAAAATGCCGAAGTCACTTTTAAAGTCGTATTTTTAATTCTAGATTCAAGATTTTTTATTCTAGCTTCCACATTTCCAAACTCGTAAAATTACTTTGCACTCTTACAAATCCTGTTTCGTAATATCTAATTTCTAAATCGGTATTTCAAATTCGAAAAAAAGCGAATATTTCGCAAAATACTGAAAACGAGAAAATAAAAATATTAAAATAGTATATTTCGTTGTATTCAATAAGCCAAAATATCCGATAATCGGAGCAGTCATCGGTCCAATTACCGAGCACGCGAAACTCTGCTTAATTTTGAGGTACCGACGAAACCGAACGACCAGTCTGGCTGATTACTCGGAGTAATGAAAAAAAAAAAAAAAAAAAAAAGAAATGATACTGTTTTCGTCGATATATTTGCGGTGGCTATTGGCGAATGAAAAATTGATTTTCTTTCTCTGCGTCAGCCGAATGTTCGGCTTCTTTCGCTTTCGTAACGGATGCTTAACGAGTCCTTGGACGAGATAAGAAGCATGTTTCACGAACAATATTTTTATTCGACGTTGTTTTTTTTTTTCGAATTACATATTTTTTAATAAAAGCAATAATCCAAACAAATTCTTCATTAATCATCTTTACTAATAAACAACGTATAACGATGCAGATTTCATGACTTCCCACATATAACATAACCTCTATCCTATTTTCGCGAGAATTACGAAATTAGAAACGTCGGGAGCATGATGATACCGCCTTTAAATTCTAAGGACACGACGGTGGGTTTGCTTGCGTGCGAAACAACCGATTCCCAGAATCAACGAAAACGTCTTCGTAGCTCGAATTCTCGTTTCGAGACTCGTCTCGATTATCCCTCTTCGAAAAACGTCAAATTTTGAAAAAACGCAAACGCGTGAAAAAAAAACATGAAAAGAAATGAAATAAAATTAAAAAAAAAAAAAAAAGGAAATGTGCACATAAGGGATATAAAAGGGGGTAGTAGAGAACCTTCCTAAGGAAATAAAACGAGAACCACGTTCGCATTCTCTCTTCCACCTTCCGCTCGTCCTTTTTGCATTCCAACGATCGTTTCGTCTTCTCTTCTCCCCTCCCCTTCCCCGCTCTAATGGACAGTGAGAAACTGCGAGAACTCGTCCGCCCCTCTTTTCGTTCCCTTCGTGACGTTTTCCTTCGTCCTCCTTCCCCCTCCTCCTCTCCTTTTCTCATCCGCCCTTTCAATCCTCGCGTTCCTATTCCTTTCTCTCTTACTCTCCCTCTCGAGTTTTTTTCTCGCCGTTCCGACCTTCCTTATGCCCACTTTTGCCCGGTATAACCGCGATCTCCGAAGCCCGCATTTTCCTCGAGTCGAGATTCGTAACGAAACTCGGCTGGTATAAAATTCTTATTTAATGAATGGTTTCGTATGATCACGAGGTGACGAAACGAAAATTCAAGGTTTTCGGAGTTTTTTTTTCAAAACTGTAACGTCGGGTCCATTGAAAATAATAATTAAATATCTAATCGCCTTTTTGAAAAAAACAAAAAAAATCATTGAATCGCAACATCACTGTATATTTCCGTTGGATTTTTCAATTTGGTAACTTTTTCGTTGTATCAATTACGTCAAAGCTTGCAACGACTGGAGCTTCCGCGTCGCTGATATTTTCGCAATTTTTAATTAGCGTCCTCGTTTCGTTTCCTATCCGAGAGAGTCGACCCTAGCGATGTCGATTGCACTCGTTCTCTCCGCAATTGCGTCATTTCCGTTCGTTAATTCATACGTCTATGAACGGCATGTTTACATTTTATTATTAACTCCGTATATTCATATATAAATAATTAAATACAAATATACATAAATAGATACGTATATACATAAATAAATACATATCAGGTGTAGTAATAAGAAATCCATTATTTTCTAGATTCAACCAATCACAAAACTGCCGCGAAAGTTTGGTCGGTACGAAATATCTCGATCAAGAAAATCATGGATTTCTTTTTACTTGCTTACACGTTACTTTCACCTTACCTCGGGTGTAGTAAAAACAAATCCATGATTTTTCCTGTAAATGGCGTTAGAAAGGTGAGATTTCGTATTAAACAATGTTTTACGACTATTTTGTGATTGACTCCGGAACAGTAATGGATTTCTTTTTACTACGCTTAACACAATATATATATATATATATATATCCACGTGGACATACGTATACGTAATACAGATGGATTATTGTTTGTGTAATTTACAGTGCGAAGACCGAGCCTACCTGGGAGCGTTTAAGAAGCACCTCCCCCGAGACCCCCCCAGCCAAGATCACACGCCTAACCTCTCCCCTGTCCTCCTTGTCCTCCTCCGTTCCCTTATCCCCCGTTAAAGCCGCAAGGACAACAACGTTGTCGTCGTCGTCGTCGTCTTCGTCTTCGTCGTCGTCACGCATTAACGTCGCTAACAATCACACTCGCGATATTGCGAACGGTTCAACGACTTCTATCAACATGGACGGTATGGACAACAAACCAGCGTTGAACGACGATCCGTCGGTCACCCTCACCATTCGCCTCATTATGCAGGGAAAGGTAACACATTTTACTTTTATTTTTATTAAGGATTTCCAGACGATTTTTTTTTTTTTATTACAACCGTACATAGTTTACAAATATTAGGCACATAAATGGTAAACGAATAAATGTTGATTTAATGTACCTGGAAACGAGGAAAAATAAATAAAAATTAGTGATTTTTTAAATTGTATATTAATTTTGAAGAAAGGACACTGAATATTAAGAATTATTTTTAATTGTTCATTCTTTTGAGAAAATTAAAGTGATTTAATTTTTTTAATTATATTCAATTGCTTTTTTAATTGTTAATTAACTTGAATAGAAAATAAAGTAAATAGTAAGTATTTTTATTTATTAACTGTTGACAGTTATTTTTGTAAATCGAAATATTATGTATCAGTGTATGACAAGAATCACATTTTCTATATTGATAAAAAAAAACATTTTTTTCTTTTTAAACATGAAAACAAAAATATATGTTTTTTGGAAGTTCAGCACGTTTTCCTTAATTGCCCAGCAAAAACGAGCACTTTCTCGACCGAATTCCCGTTTAAAAGGCTCCGTTTCTACAAATGTAAATCCAATTACGAAAGGAGAACCCGAATTGAAAAGTACAGTTTGCCTCCGCGTGGGAGCAAAGCCCGAAACGAGGCTGCGGTTCGTCGGGACATCGCGCGCGGTCTTTTCAAGTTTAATAATATTACAAATTTACGTTAAACGGATAACAAGATGAAATATCTCCGGTAGAAATGAATCTCAGATTTGGTACGTGTCCAAGTTCCGAAAGCGGAGCTCGCCTCGGCGTTTATCGATACGACCTCGCGTCATTCGATTTATTCATTAATAGTTATACGCGAATTAAATGTCCTTTCTATCGAATTACCAAAAATGACAAAAAAATCAAAACGTCGCGGTACGAAACTACGTTTCATATCGAAGTATCTCGAAACGAGATTCAATTTTGATAATTGACGAAACTCGAATCGAGCGTACCTCGATTTTATCCCACTCCGTACTCTGATCCGTAATGCAATTTGAATTTTCGAAAATCTCGTTCTTTTTGCATTACCGGACACTCGATTGATTTCAAAAAATCTGAAATCCCCTTTTACAGTGTTTCGACGTTTAACAATATTTTTTCGATCTTTAAAATTGGAATTCCAGATATTTCTGATCGATGAGATCAAAGCTCACGACGAAAATCATTGTTTAAGATTTTTTTTATTTTTTCGTTCACAGAAATCATAAGAAAAAATAGTCAATATTTTTAAACTTCAATTTTTAAAACCTCAAGTTCGCATGGTAGAGATATGTTTCGTAAAATATTGAAAATGAAAACGTCCCACTTACTTTACAGTTTTCAAGATATTTCTTTTTTTTTTTCCTTCGGATCGCAGTGTGTCAAAGATGGCGAATAACCTTGTTAATTAATAGCCCGGTATGCGAGTATCGGAGGCAAAGCGGACGAAGACAGGGCGAGAACGAAACAAGGGAGGAATTTTACAGTTTCACTAACGATCCTGACTCTCATTTCTCGATCAAAGACGCGAATGAATTTAGCGTCGTTTAAATATCCGGTCGGGCGTGCGCCGAGTAAAAGCTGCTTTCGCAGCCTTTCGAGCTTATAGAATTTTCCATAAACGTATTTGTTCGTATAATTGAAGTAAATAAATTTAAAAAGAGATCGAATAAATAAATAAAAATAAAAATAAAATAAAACAAATACAAATAAAAATAAATAAATGATGAAATAAATAAATGAAAAAAGAGTAATTAATAAAAGTAAAAAATGCAAATATTTATCGCGATAACGTTTCGCCAACGGGAATCTTTTTTCCTCCTTTGATTCTCATTGAACTTTGCCTCCACTTTTGTCTCTTCTGTTACTTTATTCCGTTACCCACTTCCATATATTTCCCCATCGACAATAAGAACTCGAGTTTTTTTTTTACCCCCACCCCGCGCGCTTCTCCCATTACCGGAATCCGGTAATCGACTCGATTGCTCGCTGGTCTGAGAGACGGAAAAAAGAAAAAGGGAAAATGGTAACGAGGATTGAAAAAAGAAAAAAAAAAACGAAGCAAATAAGGGGCGCCGAAGAAGAGAAAACGCGAAAGGAAAGGACGATAAAACAGTCGAGAGGTTCTCGGTTTATAATTCACATCGGTGAATCTACGGCTCGTGGAACGTAAAAATAAACGTTTTCCTCGTCCCCTAACCCGCGATCTCGTTTTCCTTCTCTCTATTTCTCTGTACGTCTCTTGGGTGAATCAGACGCAGGCTGAAGCAGAACTGGACTACACGTGTAGTCTTCTTCACTTGGCACGCTTCGCGTGTTTAGCGAGGTGATTTTATTATTGACTCGGGTCATGGATGCTAAGTAGTCTCCTGCGGTTAGCCCTCCCCCGTTCGCTCCGCCATTTGCATATACTTGGAAGTAAAATGAATCGTCAAAGCTCGTTCTCGTTGGGAAGAGATCGGTGAGTTTCGATCTAACGATCTTTTTCTTTGGATTATCACGACAATGATCATAATCCCCGAATTAACAAAATTAACAAAGTTCAATTTATCAGCGAGCGGTAACGAGTGTTCGATCATAAATGAAATATATCAACATCCTCGATATACTTTTCATTCGTCTTTCGCAATTTCCATTCGACGAAATTCCACGTGAAAAAGACTAGCTGATAAATGAAGCGAAAGAATTTTTTCTGAATTTCCATTGGGTCGAGTAGCGATCTATTCAGTAAGAACGGTCTATAGGATTACTTAATAAATGAGGTGAAAGAGTTATGTGTGTGTGTGTGTGTGTTTTTTTTTCTGAAACTTCATTGCATATCGAGTAGCGATCCATTCAGTATGAACGGTCCATAGGACGTTCTCGTCCTCATTGGACGATCCCGAGGGAACGAGAATTTCAATTGGGGTCTTTCACGAATGGACTCTTGCGAATTGGCCACCGTGAAGACTGCTTCCACTCTCAAACTTCCGGTTCGCCGAGAGAGACGGAAATACTCTTTTTCTTTTTTCTCCCTTTTCGTTTTGTTTCTTTTTTTTTTTTTTCTTTCTTCTTTTTTTCTGTTTCCACGTATTCGCACGAGTGAGTTTCGCGCATGTGATAGGGTTGCTTCGGGATAGCTGGAGACATTGATTTTTCATACAACGGAAATGCAGCGGTGGAGAGGAGCAGGAATTGAGGTAGGGAGAGAGTATCATCCGGTGCTGGAAAAAAAAAATGCGATGCCCGTAGACGAGATGCTATGCACTTGCAGTCACATTGCCGAGAGAGAGAAAGAGAGAGAGAGAGAGAGCTCTGACGTTGGCGAGGAAACTGGCAAGCTCCTCCCAATGGCTCCACACTCTTCCCACTTCACATCAGTTTCTCTCTCTCTCTCTTAGGCTGCCTAGCATCATCGATTTCTGCCTCATTTTTTCCTTCCCGCCGTTAGCAACCCCATTTACGTTCATCCCTTTCGCTCCTCTGGTCTGGTTGAAGTGCATCTTCCCCCCCTCCCCCGCTCTCCGTTCCCTCTTCCGTTCCCTCTTCCGTTCCTTTTCCAACCTTCCATGTTGAAACTCCCCGTCTCGGGCTCTCCCTTACTCGTTTCAATCCTGCGTCTTTCGTATCCCAACCTCCACTCCCCGAATTACCAACACCGCGTCTATGTCTCCTCGCTTTTCTCACGTCCCGTCTACCTCTCGGATATTCCGCGACACGTTTCGCTGCGTCTATCAACCATCCGCGAATTCTACCCTGCCTTCACATTTTTTTTTTTTACTCGGATGCGTTCTAAACTTATTCGTTTCTGTCACCATCGACGAATCCATTTTTCACGACTCCTGTTACTTTAAAACCATCTCGAACTCGTATTTTCTTAACTTTATGGATTTTTCAATTATCAATTGTTATAAAAATATATTTAATAACACAATGAACTGAAACAAATTCAATTATTATAAGAATAATTAATTTCCATCCTATTTTTAATATCCATTGAAACAATTATTCTTTTCCGAATATAATTGAATGTTCTTCTCAGACATGAGAATCAAAACAAAAAAAAACAAAAAAATATCGAAATATCCTAATTCAGTATTATTTTTCAATCCCGCGTAAATCCATGAATTTTAACTTGCCGAAAAAAGAATTGCTTTCGAAAAGAATTGTTATTAAAATTGGGCATTGAAAACGCCCTGTAGACTTGGAACGTTGGATGGTGCTTCAACGTGAATTTTTCTTGGTTGGTATCGACCGTAGTACTCGCGAGCGCAGAAACGAACACACAAGCGTACACGCGGATGAATACGGTACGTGTCAATGTTCATGCTTGGCTCACTCGTGCATAATACAAGTGGCCCCGTTTGTACGCATGCGCACGTAAGTATCGTGTGAGAATCGAAAGGAACGAGAGACGGAAGTTGGACGCGTGTAAAAGTCGGGTCTTTCAGGCCCTTTTGCAACGACGGGAAACTTTTACGATACAAATATACATTCCTCGTTGGGGTGTCGAGCACTAGACGATCTCAACGCCTCTGCCCACGTGTTTTCTCTCACTCCCTCGGTCGCCCCCTCTCTTTTCAATGCTCAACGAGTGAAGAACTTTCCATCCACGTGTGAGAGCACAAGTGCATTATACTTTGGCTTACGTGCATGTACCCTTCAGTTGCGATCCCCTCTTTACACCCTGACGTCTTTCCTCTCTCTCATTTTTTTTTTCCTTTTTTTTCTCTCCTTTTTTTCTTCTTTTTTCCCTTTTTTTTTTTTTTTTTTTTTTTTTTTTTTTTGTTGTCTCTTTTTT
>JAPYZI010006906.1:0-15095 GCA_030523105.1 Ophioninae sp. A BG-2022a
GGGGGGGCTTGGCACGGGAGCGCTCACCGATCCACCGAGTTTCTTCGAATCCCTGCAACGATTCGCGGCGGAAAAATATTCGCAGGATCGCGCCGCGTCATTATTTAAACCAGAACAGCCGGTAAAACATTCCTAACGAGAACCGCCTCCGATCACCGCTGAGTGAAATAGAAACTGTAATTCGTCGAGGCAAGGCCGCGCCAGGTTCGAGGCGGTAAAAAGAAACGCGTTCCGAGCGCCACCGCGAACCCGACACTCGAGTCGGACAGCGGAGGTTGAAATAATTATAGAGAGGGAAGAAGCGAGCAACGGTGATGAACGCCTGGCGTCTTGTATGCCCCGAAACGTCATTCTCAAGTAACAAACGCCATACGGGAGCGAGCAGGACCGGGAGATTAAAAAACGGAAGAAAGGGAGTCGCGCCCGAGGATCGCGTTTCGCGTGACGTTTACTCGAGTTAATCGTTTCTACACCTGTTCCTCCCGACAGGAAAGCCGCACCGAACCCACCTATTATTCCTATCGTCGTCATCGGTGCAACGTCTCGTTCGTTCGTTATTTCCGTTGGACTCCACTCTCCGTTCGGCTGTCCTTTAAACTCCGGAAAAGCAACCTACCGATTTGGAGCGCATCTACCGTCACGATCGGACGCGTCTTCCATTTTTTGGACGCGTGGAAAGCGAGACGCGAGAGCGTCCCGGTAATCCTGCAAAATTGGGCCGTTTTTCTGCTTTTTGGAAAGCAACGGCTTCCGTCGTTAGCCTTGGCCCTGCCCCAGCTACCGCGATGGAATCACGAATAGAAGTTCGGACCCCGCGTCGCGATCGAACCTTCGGGGTCTGGTCTTCTCGGTTTCCCAACCGTTAACGCAATACCGATTACAAGTTCGTCCGTCCAGCCGCGTTTCCCTACTGATTCGAGGTTCCCGAGTTCTTACGATTCGATTCGGGTTCGTCGAGTCGCGATCGATAAACGAGAGATGTAATAGCCGAAGCTACTATTTCTTTCTTGACGAAACGATGAAACCGAAAAACATCACGACCGTGTGCGTATTTCGCAGCGAACCACGACGCGACGTTTCACGACTAAAATTGTATCGCCGTTTCTTCACTCTTCGAAATATTGAACAGTCGAGAATTAGAGATTTACATCGTATTCGGCGCGGGAAGCCTGACGCGGCGTACCTCTTGTACACGTTCGTGTATATGTACACAAACGTGTACGAATACGCACACGTTTACGCACCGCCGAAACTACCACCGGAGTGGTAAACATTGTATACCTGGCTACGCGGTGGATTCCTATTGAACGCGTTCAAAAATATAAAGCCACACAGACCCAGAGGATATTATTCTCGTAACAGGGACTCTTGTGCGCTGCTGCGAGCTTCGCTGTGTATAGTTTGTTATACCGGCTACGCGGCATTCGGTTTCTCCGCTAACTCCACAACTGGAGAGAGATTGCCGCGCAGGGGAGGTGAGGGGGTTACGGGATCCCCATTGTGAGCGAAGGGGGAGCAAGCGAGAGAGAGAGAGAGAGAGAGAGAGAGGGAGGTACCTTTGTTGGTTTTCCATCGTGGCCCAAAGAGCCGCGAGGACGAGGAGCAAACGGGGCCTCGAGGCCCTCCGACCCATCAGCGAGCCATTGAGATGCAACCAAGTGGAAGTCCCGTTCCCTCTGTTGCGCACTCGTACCTGTGTTTCGTATAGGTAGAGCCTGCCCGTACACGCGCACACTCGCAGCTTTCGTCTCGTGTAATCTGATACCCGGCTTCGTTCCACGTTCGTCAACTTCTTAACGTACCCAAGCGACACTACGCTCCTCGCTCCGTCAGCTCCGTGACAATCTCGCAATAACCCAGATTTTTGTGCATTTTTACCTACCGTATTTGTTCGTGTAACGAGCAGGCTCTCCAATTTGCGGAATAATTAAAGACGAGGCTAGAAGCGTACGGATATGATCGGTTAAATCCTCGTTTCCGCTGCTGTTCCTGCAACTTCGACCAGGGCATTGACCTTGAAGCAACCGTGCCCGAAAAGTAACTCGCTGGGTACTTTGCGGGCAACGCGAGTAAAACGGTATCGCGTGGCAAAGGTACATCCGCGGACCTGCCGGGCCCTGCCGCACTTTCAAACGCGCGCAAAGATGGCGCTGCTAGTTTTTTTGTCATTGAGTCCTGCATCGATCGTGGTTTCTAAAACCGTGATCAATGAAAACCACCTTCACGCAACGAGCGTGTAAAAAAAATAAACCAACAATGTTGGCTATTGTTCCGCCACGTCTGAATGATTTTTGCTCGAGGGCTGCGAAATAACCGGGTGCCTGCACAAAAGTTTATCAAAATTACGGAAGATTCTTCGGAACCCTGACCGTAAAGCTAAACCGTCGGACCGCAATAAAATGTATTCCGGCTGGCTCATAATTTCGGGCAAGTCTAGCATGCGCGAGAATAGCTTTCGTACGTGCCAGGCTTGCCTAAAATTATGGGCCGACCGTTTGGCGACGGCGTCGTTCGGGGTGTTTGAACCCGCCGGATCGGTAAGTGTCGTTCCATTGATGAATAAAACAGTAGATTAGGCGGTGCTGACGGACAATATTGAGTTTCATGGGCTGTGAGAATTTTTATTATTCTCCGAAAAGCCGGAAAGTCCCGCAGGGTATATACTTTTGGCAATTATACCGCGGAACACCTGGTGCCTCTCGATCCTTTTCGTACCTTTGGATTTACAACTCCGCGTACCTATCCCACTGTAAAGTACATCGCTCGCTCCAACGTCACGCTGCTCGATCGTCGACGATCCGGCCAATCGCTCGCTCAAGAATAAAAAAAAAAAGGCTCGACGCAAAGTGCCGCCCTTGCTCCGAGCGCGCTGATGGAAGTAAAGTCGCGGCGTACCCGTTCCTTCGTTACGAACGTTATACCGATACTGGGAATCGGGAATGGCGCGTTGACCGTGACCGTTTCGCGAATTATCCACTGTTCAATTTCCCCGGTTCTTTTGTCTCAAAGAAGCGATATTATTCCGGCACCGCCCAAAAGACTCGCGGCGACAACCGTTCGGTTACCCAAACGGATCGAGAAGTCTCGTGTCCTCGAAGGCCTTCGGTACGAATTCGCAGCCGGGATTTCGCGATGATCCAACAGGACCCGCGAGGCATTTTTCCATCGCTTCGGCTGCCGCGGTTCCCGCTAGAGAATACGAATACTCGCGCAAATCTGTATATACGAACACGTACGAGCGAACACTGTGGAAGGAAGGGAGGAACGAACGAACGAACGAACGAACGAACGAACGAACGAACGAACGAACGAACGAACGAACGAACGAACGCAAACACCTTGGTGTACGTACACCGATAAAAGTTCACCGAGTGCACGATCGGCCAGAGCCGATAAGAAATTGCGCGGAAAATTGGTTTATTCCGTTCGGCCGCCCTTTCTCGCTCTCCAGAACTCCGGAGTACTCTTCTTCCGTGGACCGCTCTCTCGCCCCTTCTTTTCGCCCTACTTTTCCTCCGTGTATGCACACGTACGCGCGCTTGTACGAGGCGTCTGTACAGACGGTTTTTCCTAATGCTGAAAAACGATGTCATCGGGACTACCGAATCGCGCGAAATCCTGAAAAATTCCTTAATAAGTGACGTTCCCGAGGAGCCCTCTTTCCAAGGAACACTCCTCATCTTGGAAAATAACTTTACGGAAGAATCCCAATCGAGTCTCGTCCAAACAGAAAGAGCGCGAGGCTTTTCCGTTGAAGGAGGGCGAGTCGATTACCTAGGTCAGGATAACGGTTTCTGCGATAGACAGTCGTTGCAATTAATCCTCGTTTCGCCATAGAGAGAGGGAGAGCGAGAGCGCGAGCGAGAGAGAGATACGAAAATAAGGTTGCGAGCGCGTCGCAAGCCGGCGCGGCCATTCCAATCTCACGGATACGCTCGTACAAAAGATATACAAGCGGGGAGGCACGGGACGAGGCGGCACGGTTTGTTTTCGTAACCGCGCGGATCCGAACCCACGTGTGGTTCTCGTACCTGCGCCGAGAGGCGCGAACCGATGCAAGACGGCGGGGAGAGAGAGAGAGAGACAGGGCAGACGCGGTTCGCCCACGCGGTGAAAGTTTCAATGCCTCGGTAATTGATTCCCGGCGTCGTGTGCTTTCTCAAGAACTGCCTCGTTCTCGCCTCCGTACTCATCTTCGATCGACCCAGGTTTGCGGGGCATTAAACCTGGAAAGTGCAAACGTTATTACCACGGAAACCGCTCGACGAGCAACGAGGACTGATCAACCCAGATTTTCGTGCGTCGATTTTGCGTGCTTCGCGAGACACGCCGAGCGGAATGATTTCCGCTATCGGCCATGGAACGACGGTCCTTCCGACTCCCGACGGTCGCGTCTATGCCCGTAAACGCGACAATCGGTCGCGATAATTGGTCGCGTCGAAACTCTATCGTGCATTTTTTTTTATTCCACTCGCCCACTCGTATCCAACGGACCAACCCGGTACAAATTCCAGGGCATCTCCGTATCGTTCGGTAGAGTTTGAAACGAATCTTGACGGATCTTGACGCGTCAAACGTCAAATTCACCGTTCGTCCTCCCCGTTCGAGCACCACTCGTCGATCCACGAATAAGAATGCAAAACTCCCGAAGGATTACCTCGTTTATCCGCGGTAAGCGCGTCGCGAGGCGTGACTCGGTTTTTTTCTCTCGCCCCGTTCGGTGGTTCGTCCCTGTCGTCTCGGGCCGGAGTTTCAAAACGCAGCGGGCACTTCGGAGCAGCGGCGGCAGGTGCCCCCGCTGGAAAGAAAAACCTGCTCTCGGCCCCCCGTACGCACGGCCGCGTATACGTTCGAGCGCGTACGTGCGGCGTACGAGGGTACATAGCCCACCAAACGCGAAATATATGTTTGTTCGGGCCTTCGGAGGCGCGACGCCAGCGGTCCTCGAGAACCGGGAGTAACATCGACGAGAGTACCGACCGAGGTGCGCGGGGAAGACCTCTGTTGATTTTCGTTCCGTATCCGGGAGCGTTCGGCCTGAAAATACGACGAGCGCGGGCTCGTCGAGTCCGGCGAGAGAGGGTGTAGTACGTCGCGACGCTCGCGACGCCGAAGGAGAATCGCCGGTAAATCTGAAAATCAAGCCAGTGGCCGCGCCGCGGCGGCTATCGCCCGCGTCGAGGAGCCATCGGCCGCGTCGATGCTCGGATGGACGACCGCTCCTATCCCGAGGACAAATCCGGATGGTTTTTCGTTGCCTCCCTCCCGGCCCGTGCGTCGCGAACCGGTGCTTGCCGGCGAAAGTCTCGCGGCAACCGGAAATAGAGATTCGAGGATCGTGCTCCGTCGCGAGAAATCGACGGGACTGTACTTTTCCGTACGAGGGACCATTCGAAACGAGCGAAGATGCGACGATCGAAACGAGGAAGTTGCGCGTTATTGTTGGCGCGAACAACGGAGACGACTAATAATCCAAACGTTTCTCGCTCGGTTCGCCGACTGAATTGTTTCCGCACAAGTATACCGGTACACGAGTGTCTCGTCCAATAAACTTTTGCGTAGGTGCGGTTAAAATTGCGAGTCGGAGCGAGGAGGAGAGGGAGCGAGAGAGCGAAACGAGCGGTGGTTCCCTTTACTCGTTAACGGGGCGTAATGATCATTCGGTTACGGGGCTCCGTATAATTTAATAACGATCCGGCAACGCGGTTAGGCGCAACACCAGTTTGCCGCGTCACCGCGGTCCGTCCCTCCCGCTCCTCCGTCGTCATCACCCGCGAGTACCGCTGACGATGACGCGCTCTTCCTCCCCCCTCTCACCCTCGAGCCGTCGCCGAATTCCTCTCACTCTCTCTCTCTCTCTCTCCGACGGGACTCGTACGCGGAGGCGGCGAGGCGGCGCGCGTCCCCGCTCGTCGACCAACGTTCGCACCGTAATCGGTCATTACGCGGAATGACGTGTGCGTTTTGCGCGAGAGTGCGCGAGCGTATAACCCGACGTTCAATCGTATACGCGTATCCATAAGCGGATACAGATATAGCGCAAACGAGGAGCGGCGTACGACACGGACGAATCGAGCGACGGGTTAACTTCGTTAACGTTCCAAAAGCTTCACCCGGATTCCCGCTGTTCGTCCGTGCCGTACACGGCTCATCGTTTCTCTCGCGCTACGCCGGCGACCTCCCTCCGCCCCGCTCGCCCCGCTGGAAAACTCACCCGCCGCGGCTGGTCCGGGAGGAGGAAACTCTCGTCGGGTCGCAGCCCCCTCGTTAAGCCGCGTCATACACGCGAGAATCGAGGGAAAGGGAGAGAGAGAGAGAGAGAGAGCTCTGTCGCGGGAAGCCGCGATCCCGAGCCACCGTTTTCCTCTCGTTGGACAAATTTTCGGGGTCCTCGCGCGCGCTCGCGGCTCTTTCGCTCGGTGCGCGTGGACGCGCGTGTGCGCGGCGGCGCGTCCTCGCGGCCGCTTTTCGGTGGCGACCTTTCTCGAACAACCACCTGCCGATCAACCCGTGAAAACAATACCAATCGCATCGAACGGCGGACCGCGCTCGCGGTGATACCGTACGTGTGTGGATTATCGCGGGGCAACGGACGGATTCGGTGCGCGTCCCCGCGATACCGCGCAATCAACGAATCCGATCGATACCTTCGCGTTTCGTTTGTTCATTCGCGCTCGGCAACACGGGCGTTCGTTCCCGAGCGCTGGATGATCGATTTCGCCGGTCCCTGCGGCCAACGACGAGATACTCGGAGACCGCTCGAGCCACGATCGGACAATATTAACGAGTACCCGACCTCAAGTTTATTACGCGTTCCCTGATACACGAGACGCGCGCGTATTAGAACGAGCGTCGGGCAATATCCACACGCAATTAGCTAATAACGAGGCATACCCGTTGCAGTCCGGCCGCTCGACCGTGCGCGTCCACCGTCCACGGCGAGGCATCGCGTTTAATCAAAAGTCGTTGAGCGGCGTGTGCGCGGGGGAGGGGCGGGGGGGGGGGGGGGGGGGGGGGGGGGGGAGTAATTAATTACGAGTGCGCGGACGGACCCGATGATGCCTGCTACGAGGGTTTCTCCGTTCCGTGGGTATCCCACTCCCGCGCTCTCTCCCTTTGCCCGGTCCGCGCTTCGCCCGGTTCCTACCGTCGTCGCGTCGTGTTCCGTCCTCGCCGTCGACCTCCCGCTCTCCCGAGCGGTACTCCGTTTTGGATTTCTTTCGCAACGGGCGAGTCGCTCAACGCCGGCTCCTTCGGCCGAGCTCCCGGAACCGCGGCGTCCGAGTCTGCGAAAAACCCGCGGACTTTGGAAGAATCGCCGGGACGAGAGAGAAAGAGATTCCGCTGTTTCGCGATCCGAATCGAGGAAAGAGCGAGGTACGTCGGAAGAATCGAGCGGCCCGGGGGTCGCGGAGAGCCCCGCGCGCGACGACGCCCGCGCAGTCGCTCCGTCGCGTCGTCGTTCGTTACCTTCCCTCCGCTCCTCCGCGCTCGCGTCCATCCATTAGAATATTAATGCGAATTGATGCGCACAGGTGTCATTACCGTAATGAGTCGACGGCGAGCCGAGCGCCCGCTGTGCCAGTCGCATCAGCGGTTCTCCTATTTTGCTGCGTTCGCGAACTCGTCCCGTCCGCGCGCGCGCGCGCGCGCGCGCGCTTGTACGCGTGTTCGCGCAAAGTGTCTCACCGGCGATCACGGAACGGCGGCTTTTCGCTTCGAATTCGAGCAGTGCTACTTCCCGGTCCTGTAGGATAGGCCGGAAGACCGGGGACGGGAGAGAGGGAGACAAAGGCGGAGCGCACTCCGGTTTCGACGCTAGCCGGGACGGTCTCGCTCCCCGGTATCCGTGTACGAACGTGGAACGCGCCGCGCCCGCGTATGTACACCGCGGGCGTACTCGTTAAGGAATACACGGCGCGCGATCCTACCTACGGCGAGTGCCGGCGAGTGTCTCTCTCCGGTTCGCACGGTTCGGTGAAGGACGGAGAGAAAACGTATCGGCGAAGGAAAAAGACCGGCCGTCCCCACCGCCCGATTCGGCAAGAGCCGGAAAAACGCGTCGAGGCTCCGTCCGCGGTGACGACAGCGAGGAAAATCTCCGGAAAACGGGAGACCCGAGACACAGCGCCGAGAGACCCTTCGGGAGAAATCGGGAGGGTTGGTTTTTCGGCTTTAACGGTGGTCTCGCGGAGATAGAGAACGAGACAGGACGAGCCACGAGCCCGGCGGGCGGTTCGGGATATCGGGGATACGAGGAAAAACGAGCGGTCGTTGTTTCACCGTCGGCCGGACAACGCGTAATCCCACCGTGAGCGGTCGCGCTCGCGAACAGCCGCCTCTTCTCCTCTCGTTCCGACGTCTCCTCGACGGTACCGTCGAACGGGCGAACGGGGGGCTCTTTCGCTCGAGAAACGGCCCAAAAAATGAAACCTCTCTCTCCTTTGTACCGTAACTGCGGTATTTAGTGCGGTACTGGTGGCTCGAACGCGCGGACGAGCAGCGATTAGTTCCGGGCGGACGAGAGAGACGAGAACGTTTACCGTACGCGCGCGCCGCGACTCCGGGGCCCTCGAAGACGGCCCACGGTTTTTCACCGTGCACCGCGTTCGATCGGCCGCCGATGCTCGAACGACGCGTCGTTCCCGGGTCGACTCGTCGGCCTGGAAGAACAGCGCGAGTCCGGACGCGCGCGCGCGCGCGATTGCCGAGCGTCCGGGTTTCCAGTTTCGATAGGACGAAATCCTTACTCGTCGTAGGAAAAATACGTTGCACCCGCCGAGCTCCGTTTTCCGCGTTCGCGCGAACGAACGCTCCTACGGATCCAACTTTGTCGCTGCCTTTGAAGCTTCCCGCGTTGAAAGGATAACGCTCTTCCGGCGGTACCGAGAAGGCGAACCGTGCTATTCGCGGGGGGATCGAGCGATCCACCGAGTGTAACTCGTTTCTCAAAAGTAGGTATCGGTTTCTGTGGCGCGCACCGCCGCTCGATCTCGGTTGTCAGCGGCCAAGAGACGATTGACGGGCGATAACGATCGATCGTGTATCGGGGGATCGCGAGGGGCGACGCGCGCGAGCGATACTCCTCGTTATCCGGGCGATCGGACGCGATCGGGCGCGACGGGACGCGCGCGTATCGCTCGTACGTCAGGTTTCCCGTCAGATCCGCTGCTTCCGTTGTCGCTTCGGCTCTGGACGGATACCGCGGGAGCTGTGGTTCGTCGCGAAAAACTGATCGCTCGCGCGCGCGCGCGCGCGTATATTTCGCGCGGACGCGGGCTCGGACGGGCGACCGCGCGAGAAGAGACGGCTCGAGGGAAGGATCAACCGCGAGCAAATTGTAGGTTCGCGCGCGGTAGGTTCGCGTCGTTGCCCGATAGGACGGGAGGTAGCGCGTACGTTACCGCTTCGACGGCTATCCCTACCGAGATACTCGCTCGCGTACCCTCGTCGAATCGCGTCGTCGGCTAACGGACGTGCGATCGACGCTCGCATCCGCGGTCGAATCTCCCCGGGTCGACGACCGATCGAATTAATTAGGTTATTACGCGCGCGCGTCGAGGCAACCGTCCACCGGTCGTTTCGGGCGATAGATTCGCTCGATATCGTCGCGACGCTCCGTCTTCCTTTATTTTACCCTTATTTTTTTTGGAAAACGCTCCGCTCGCCGTACCAGTTTTCTTCCGGGTCGAACAGCGTTTCGACTCGTTACTCGAATTCCCCGGGAGCCTCGGGGAAGGAGGAGCGTCTCCTTTCGAACGTCCGTTCGCTTTCCTCGCTGAAACTTTTTTTTTCTCCTCGCTTCGTCCGGTGCCTCGAAGACCGAGCAATAACAACGTTCGACGGACGGACGAGACGTTCACCGGAATAACACTTTCGAGCGGTGTCTCGTTAACGCATCTTTCTCGACGCGAGAAAATTGTTCGAGAGACGGAGCAAAGTTGAGCGCGAAAACGGAAGTTTTTCGCGTCGCATCGAGCTCCTAACGATTTCTTCCCGCGTTCCGACTATTTCAACCGTACATTTATTTTTATATATTCTCGTTCCGGCGCGGTTCGAGATCGATCGTCCGCGCGGATCGTCGCGTCTCGACGCGTACGTCCCGGTCGGACGAACGCCGTCGAGTCGCTGCTTCCGAACCCCGGGAGTAGCCAACGACGAACGGGGGAGTGGCCAACGTTCGGGCGAAACGGCCACGGAATTTACCAGGCTCGGTACAAAGCGCTCTCGCGAGAATGTTTTTTTCGTTGCGATCTCGATCCGGTCGTCTCCCGGGGATCGGCCCGACGAAGCCACGCCAAGAGAAGAGATCGGACCGGCTTACCGCGCGTTCGATCACAAATACGGACAATTAACGCGTCGATGACAACGGCCGTGCCTGGAAACGCGTGGAGAGCTTCGCGTCCTCTCGCGCGTAACGGCGCACGATCGGGATGAGGAGACCTTTTCGGTTTTTCACGCTCGACGATCCACGGCGCGACGGCGCTGACTCTCTTCCCGCGCGTACGCGCGCTGTGCATCTACATACGCGTACGGTACCGCCGTGCGTCCGCGTCGCACGAAACGCGTATCGCGTACAGGGTGGCCCGCTCGAATAACGGTTCGATTCAGCGAGGGATTACCCGTGCAGCTGTTTCCCGACCGCGCTCCCGTCGGTCTCTCTCTCTCTCTTTTCTCCGTTTACGCGTTTAACACTAATGCGCCATTATTTCCCGTTCGGCGAGGGACCGCGTTCGAGTCGGGCGCGCGATCGCGTCAACCGCGGTGTCGACTTTGACAAAGGGCACTCGCAGCGCCGAAAAACCGAACCGAGAGTCCCGCTGCGTATCCAGGCGAAAATACATTTTTCCCCTCCGAAAATTCGGCGGTGCTTCGTTCCAGAGAAAATTCCTCGGTGTCCGGACATCTGTTGATCGTCGAGGTGGGGGGGGGGGGGGATCGAAGGGAAAATTGGCAAGGGGGGCCACAAACTCCGGGGGAACGGTGGAAAGGTTCGATCGCACCGACCGACTTTTCGTCGCGATCGAACTTTCCGAATCGATAACCGAAGGGCTTGTACCTTCTTCGCGTCGGAAGTGCGTTCTCGTTCGAGCGTTCACCCGCGTATCCGTGAAATCCGGAAAGAGGAACGAACGTCACGGGTCGAGAGACGCGTGGCTCCTCTCGGTGGAAAACGGGAGTGGCGGCGAGGGCTCCGGTCGAAGCTTTCGCGGAAACGTAAGCTCCGCGCTTTTCCGCGGAGCGTGCAGTGCCAAGAGTGGTGCATCGGAGGGTGTACGCAACGAACGTAAGCTGAGAACCGACAAATGTCGCGTACAGCCGCGCCCAGGAGTGCAGGGGACACGGGAAACGAGAGAGGAGCGAATAAGAAGCGCGTCACGGTGGATCGCGCTCGGTGAAAAGGGCCTCGTCTGCTCTCATTACCGTGAAGCACTTCGCGAAGCTCCCGCCGCTCCTGCTGCTGCTGCTGCTGCCGCGGCAGCGACGGCGGCAGCGACGGCGGCGGTATTACGCTTATCGCGCCGGCTCCTCTCTCTCTCTCTTCGTTTTTCCCTCGAGGAGCCTGCGATTCTCTCCTTCCCCGTTGTGTTCGTTGTCACGTGGACGAGTACGCGCTCGCGTTCACGGTACGTCGCGAAGTAATCGGATAAGATTCGAGCCCGTCTCGGCGGCTGCGCCTCTCGTATCTTTCACTCGAATATGCACCACCGTTCGACCGAATCCGAGGCATCGATCGAACGGTCGCGCGAACGAGCCCGAGCGACTCCCCAAAAAACGCGGCGACGGCGAGTAACGAACTCGCGAGCCGGATACCGGCGGAGCGGACCAAAGGGGACGCGGATCGAAAAGCTCGGAAAACGCGTTTAAATCGCGTCGCGACCAACAACGGCACCCAACGTCCGGCGAAACATCCAAGAGTCACGCGGAAATAATTTTCGAGGCGTAGTCGAGCGACCGGTTCGGCGCCGGACCCCGGGGTCCTCGGACGAATCGACGAATCGCGCGATAAAACGAATTTCCGGTACAGAGCCGAAGAGAGCCGAACCGACGGCCAATAACCGAACAATAATTTCTTCGCTCCGCGTCGTAAAGCTCCGAGGACGCGTCACGCGCGTCCTCTCCTCTCTCTCGCCCGCTGAGGTCCGCCCCTCTCCTCCGGGCATCCCCGTAGTCGTAGCTGGCCGAGGCGAACGACGACTCAACGAGGAAACGCGGGGAAGGCCGAGGCGGTGCGGGCATCTTGGCGCTTTACCGCGCAAATTAAGGCAAAGTGGCAGTCAGTAATTTTATGCGCCCATCTCGGCTACTGATATTGAATTTCCTTAGTCGCTTAATCCGGATCCTGGCCCTCCGGAGTAGCGAGAGGGAGAGAGACCGGGACGGAGACGAAAACGGAGAGGGGCGGAGCGTGCGAGAGCGATCTCGCGAAATTGGAATCATTACTTTACGGTCGCTCGCGAAATTGGACGTGCGAGACGTACCGGGGGGAGGGAGCCGCGGGCGCGGGAGGAGGTAAAAGAGGAGCGCAGGGTCGCCGAAGAAGTTCGGAGCTTCGCGAGGAGCCTTCTCGTCTCTTCGTTTCCACTCTCCCCCTTCCCTCTCTTTCTCGCTCGCGCTCTCGCTCCACCTCCCACTCGCGCTCCCCAGTCGCAGTTTGGTAATATTTTTAAAAGCTTCCGGCTTTCCGTGAAATTCCACCAGGGGTGGTACGATACACTCGTGTACGGGGTGTCCCGCGAGGATCGCGAGCGTCGAACGGGCGGCGACGCGGTTCGATCCGACGAACCACCGACGAGGCGCCCGCCGCGACGGGCCAAAATCGCGCCCGCCGTCTCGAACCCCCGAAGAATTTCTCTCAGCCGCGTCGTACGGCGGGGCGGGGGCGGGGGCGCGCGGGCGCGTCGCGAATAAAGATAACTCGCGATCGTTCGCTTCGCGAATACGCAGCGATATCCGCGGGGGGGCTGTCCGCGTTCCGTCGTAACTACGAAATACGCGGCGATAACGCGAGGCCGAGGAAAAATTCAGCGCTAAAATCGCGTTCTCAGGCTCGTACGGTTTTAGTGCCGAAAAAAGGATCGCGAGCATCCGGCCGTAACGGCGTTGTCCCGACGTACGCGAGATTCACGTCCGCGTACCGTTCCGAGCGACGAGCGAAACGCCCGGAGAAACGTACGAGCGAGTCTCCCCCCTCCGTAGGAGCGCCGTAAAGCGAAGGGAGAGAAGAGCGAGGGATCGGCCGATCGGCGCATATTTTTGGCATTTACGACCAATCGCGCGGCCGTACACCGCGCTCCCGGGGACCGCCGCGAGGCGAGAGCGTATCGCGGGACCGAGGACTCCCGCGAGCTCGCCGAGTCGCGAGAGAAACCGAACGAGGAATCGAGCATCGAAGCGTCCTCGTCCGGAGGCGCGTTCGCGCGGCCTGCTTCGGCCTCTTTGCTCACCGGTGGCTCGACCCCCCGCCGCCGCCGCCGCCGCCGCCGCCGCCGCCGCCGCGAGAAATGAAAATTGCTCGGCGATTTGGCCCGACGCGTCCCGCGAAACGACGCTGTAAAACTCGCTCGCACGGTTGAACGATCGAGAAACGAAGGAACGCGGGCATCGGTCGTCATCCCCCGAAGATACCCCGCGAGTCTCCTCGCTTTTCGATATTTTTCACCGCCCCTCTCCCTTCTCTTCCTCGTCGAGCTTCTCCGCCGACGATGGACACCGAAGAGGCAAAAAATGAAAAGGCGAGGAAAAAAGGCGACTCCTCGGACGAGGGACCCTCTTCCGGAGCGCGCGCGTACCCGGTCGTCAAACTCTTTCGTTTCGCCAAGCTGTAATCACCGGCTCGTAACTTTCTCGTGACGAAGAAACAACGATAATTGGGCGAACGAACAGCCGCGGCAGCGCTCGGAACCCCCCCCCTCCGGGTCGATATTCCCGCGAGGCGCTTTGACGCGCGGTCCACCGCCCTTGCCCCTCTCTCGGTGATCTCCTTGAAAACGAGACTTTTGGCACTGTCAGGATCCCGATCGGATCCGTGATCGGGCGATCGCCGACATCGGCGAGAGGACAAACTCGGTCCGCGCACGCGAGCTTCCGTGCGCGCGAGCGCGCGTTCACCGCGCGAGGCGGGGCTTTGTTCACGCGGGCGTACAGCCCGGGCAATCCCTACGAAGCGATAAATTTATGGTTCCTTTCGGAGTTGCCCGGTGTATCGGCCGTCCGTGTTTACCGGAGCACCCCGGTGCGCGCGCGTTCACCGAGCGACGTTCACCTATACGTGTATGATAGATCGCGGCGATAGGACGGTGGGGAACGCTCTTGGTAGCTTCCAGGGGGACGTCGCGACAAGTCCGTGGACCGTTTAATGGAACAATTAAGGGTCCCCGTACGGCAGCTGATGCCTTCCCGGGTCCTCGTATATTCGGCCGCTGTACGTACGCGCGGCCCGGGATACGCTCCCGATCGATGGATCCTCGTGCTCCGTTCTTTCGAACGGGACGAACCGCGCGGACTCCGCTCCTCCGCTCGCTGGCCGATAACCCGGCCCGTGTTTTACCTTCGACTCCGACGAGTCTCGGCTTTTACGAATTTCCCGAAACGTCGAGACGCGGGAGGATTCGTCGTCGTCCACCGCGGGTCTACTTTCCATCGATTCGATGCACGGAGGAGGACGGAGACGGTGGAGAAACTACCCCGCGTGGTTGCGAAAATTGAGAAGCGATCTCTCGATTTGCGACGGAACGCCTCGTGCGCGACGATGCGCGAACCGGTGAAAAGCGAAACGACCGATCGGTAGTCTCCGTGCCAATGAAAGGAGCGTCGGTTCGGTATCTCGAGGCTCGCTACGACCGAAACATTCGTTCGAGGTGCGACGCGCGCGGGGGTTCGCGCGTGCGGAGAGTCATTCGCGCGCGTACGCGTACGTACGATCGAGGATGCGCGGTCGCCGGGACGAACCGGGCGCGCGCGAGCGCACGGATTCTCCCCGTTTTGTTCTCGTCCCGCGGTCGAAACCCGTCTACCGGGCTGCTAATCTTTAACGGTATTAACGGACACGCGGTGGAGAGTCGACGAAAAAAAAAAAACAGACGGCACGGAGG
>JAPYZI010006907.1:0-13114 GCA_030523105.1 Ophioninae sp. A BG-2022a
TATTTTGATGAATAAATAAATATTTCTCAATGACTATTTTGATGAATAATTAAATATTTTTCAATTACTATTTTGATGAATAAATAAATATTTCTCAATAAATATTTTGATGAATAATTAAATATTTTTCAATTACTATTTTGATGAATAAATAAATACTTCTCTTCGAAATAATCCACATCTAAAATATAATAAACTTGTGCCGTCAATTTTTTCAATAAAAATGATACGCGCCTTTTTCGGTACGTCTTCGACCTCCACCAGCGATCCGGCAAATATCTGTTCTCCTCAATCGTAGAAAAAATCATTATTTTAATCAGTTATTTCATAGCTCTTTTCAATTTTGGAAAGAGAAAAATCGTCGCTTGGCCTTGATCACGGCGTTGTTTTTTTTTTCGCCAAAACAATAACGAAGCAAACGACTTCCGGTTGTCGTTTTCGATAGCGAAAAATTAAAGAAAAAAAACAAGTGTTAGTATTCGAAAGGAAATCGAAAATGGGATTGCGAAATATCCGGTGAATCCGAGGGCCCGCGTCGAGGTGATTTTCGATCTTCCGAGAGGAGCGCGGGAAGTTTCATCAGAGATGATGAGGCTGATGAGCGATTTACCGGAAGTTAGTAGAGATATCACTAAATTCTTAGAAACCGCAACGATTCCGTTAAACTGGATGATACAAACGTACGTAGAGAGAAGTTACCGCGAGAGTAACGGATGAATAATCAGGGCAAAAAAAAAGGGAACAACAAAGGTCACAACAAAGGTCACTCGTAAAGATGAAAAAAAATAAACGAGACGAGGAAAAATGGGGTAGAGTTACGCAGGCATGAGAAAGATAAGGTGAGTGTAAAAGTTCCGTAGGATAGGAAGGCGTTTTACGGTAGAACGGATGGGCCAAGACAAAGTGAAGTTTACAAAGCGTGAAAGGAATCAATGGAAGTTACAACCGGTGATAACCGTACACCATATTTATCTTTATCGTCAGTTGCAATTTTCCCGTTTCCCCAGCGCTCATCTTTCTCGTTGTTTCGTATTTTCGTTATTGTTCCGTTTCAACGGAGCCGGTGTCCTTTCTAGATAGTGACCTTCTCTCCGACCTCGTCTCTCCTCCCATCTCGACCGTACGTTTTATCGCTCTTCCTTCCCCCTCTCCTATCTTTCAAACACGACCTCCACCGCTGTCTTTCTTCTTTCCAGTAACCGGAACATTTTCCCAACGGCGATTGCAGCGCCACTCGATTTATATATACGTCTCTTTCATACACGTTTTCCGCTTTACCATGATGGCCATCGGGATCCGCGGTCAACCCCCGTTTCATGACCGTGACTGTGACTCGGTTTTAACGCGCGTATGAAAACGGACGTCCCCTTGTTCAATCATTTTCCAACGGACGGTCACCAACGCGCTTGGCCGCATTGCCGAAACTAACAAACCGGTGAGGTCGATCGAATTACCACACTCCGGAACACCCATCGATATCCCACTTTCGCGACGCCCCTTCAATCCACCCTACACCCTCCTAACGCGAATTATCGAGTCCCGACACCTCGCGGTTGTAAACCACAATTCTCGAGTCTCTTGATGCCAATATCGATTCTACGTTAAATTTGGGGTTTCGAGGGAATCGTTTGAAAACGCCGGTATTTCTACAGTCAACGAATTATCAATTGGCAAACCCCTTGGTGCCATTGTTTTTCGTCTCTTTTAACCCTTTGTATACCAAGATCGTACTATTTTTAATTACTTTGGAATATTATAGGTTCAAAACAAATAAAAAAAACACACGTGTTTCTCAAAAATTCAATAATATTTATTGTTTTATTTATTTATTTGGCATTTCAGGGAATGTAACATTGCTGGAACGTTGAGTGAAATTAAAAGAATAAATGTGCTTTGCTAACGATGTACGAACAATATAATTCACTTATCTATAGGTCTCCACGAAAGAACTACTATTTTACACACTTTTATTATATTTTTATAAAATTCAAACTATCAACGAGCTTCGACTCGTCACTTTCACCGGGACACGAAATTCGAACTTGCTAAAACTACTAGTTCCGCCATCTATGATTTGTATTTGGTATTAAAATGCTCGGTGTGTTTAGCGGGATTGTTGAGGTTTGTTGCAGAAATGTCACACCAGTCTATAAAGGGTTAAACGCCTGTTACTTTCAATCGTTTCAAAAATAATTTTTCGAACGGTTTATGGATTCCATATTTTCCATCGCTCGGGAATTATAAATGAAAAAACAGCGGAAATAGCGAGGCCGGATATATTTTTCAATATTTTATTACTAGTCAACTACGTTCAGCCAATGTCCTATTTCAGTACCATATATTTCGATATTTACGTAATTGTAATGTATATTGTTTAGACTTAATAGATATTCATTACTAAATAAATATTTTTCAAGGAAAATAATAAGTCACTTTATTTTTTGAACAAACCTCGTATTTACCGGAAGTACTCGAAATATTTGGAATTTCCATGCATTCCAATGATTCAGGATTATCGAAAAAGAAATTTTCACTTTTACACGTACGGCTAATTTTATTTTTTTTTTTTCGTCAACGATGGACCTACACGTAACGTCAACTCGATACGATACTGTGCATACGTGAACCCAAGTGAGTCGAGAGGTCTCCCGCATCGCTGCCAAGTGTCGAAACTCGTATCTTCGCAAACAAGAACGCCCTCCTAACGTCGTAGTTCACGGAGGAAGCTTTTAGGCATGTACTCGGGTGTCGCAAGGCTCGCTGCTGTCACAGCGATATACGTACTGTGGTGGAATATTTAAACGAGCCTTCGTTGACGTTCAACATCCTTGACACCCGCATCAATTCGCCTTATATATATATACCAAACACTGCAGTACAGTCAACAAGTGTTCCTTTCCGTTTCTTTTTTTTTTTTAATCCGCCAACAACGCGGCGATAAAACGTAACAAAGAGTATACGTCGCAGGGTTTCACGTACTCTTTTACCAAATTGGCTGTAAAACTAGACTCTCAAAAAAAAAACAACTATTTTCATTTTTTTAAAATTATATTTTACATTACTGGAAACAAGCTATGACAATTCAACGACGTTCAACGACAACACGAAATTTGAACTATCCATCTATTTTTCGATATTTTATTACTAGTGAATTACGTTCAAGCAATGTCTTATTTTAGTACCAGATATTTCGATATTTAAGTATTTGTAATGTACATTGATTAGGCTGAATAAATATTCGTTTATAAATAAATATTTTTCAAGGAAAATAATAAGTCACTTTATTTTTTGAACAAACCTCGTATTTACCGGAAGTACTCGAAATATTTGGAATTTTTGGCCATTTCTGGTATCAAAGAACCAGAAATTCGAAGTATCCATGCATTTCAATGATTCAGGATTATCGAAAAAGTAATTTTCACTTTCACACATACCGCTAATTTTATTTTATTTTTTTTTTCGTTGTTTCGTTACTAAGTTGCAATGAAAGTGAAAATAACCGGAAATGAATATATCCATCACTGGGGGATGTAATTATTACCAGAAATAATTTAATATTCAGTTGTTTCAATATTTATTCCGAGATAAAAAAAAATACTCGGTGCAATCGAATATTTTATCCTTGTAAATTTCACTGACCCGAGTAATCTTTTTTTTTTTTCGTTGTGCATGAAAATAAAGCAAGCGACGATTCGTAGTAGAAAAATGTAGGAAAATATGCGTCTTTTTTAAAAAAAGAAAAAATAGAAAAAATTGATCGTTGAGAAAAATCATTTCGTGTGAAAATCGGAAGAGTCGTCACAAAAATGGAAGATCCCCGAAAGGTCAAGTTTTTCCCCTAGCCAATTAATGACGTCACGTTCCGTTTGCAGTCTTTCCACGTTTCTTCGGCACGTTTATATTCGAAATTTAAAAACTTCGATATTTTTCTTAGAGACGTACGATTTTAGCGATAAATTGATGAATAAATGATATTTCTGTTTCTTTTGTCACGAAGATCACTCAACCGTAATGAATTATCGAGTTTTATAGTATCCACGCGTGCAATACGAGGGGATTAATCGTAAATTCTATTTATGTTACTTTGCATAAACGGGCATCTCACGACTCCTCGATCAATAAACTCTCGGACGATCGTTCCCCGTCGTTTTACGACTGTATCCAAACCCTGCGAAGATTGTTCTTCCGTCCGCGCTATATTTCGCTTACGAGAGGAAAAAAGGTGAACAAATATTGGAGATAACGACGACACATGACTATTGTATTCTAGGCTCGTTTTTTCATGGCTTTGCTGATTAGTATTCTTGTAAACTCCTTTGGAAGCTCTCTCTCTCTCTCTCTCTCATTCTCTCGTCTTTCGTTACAAGAAAAGGACCGGAAGTTCGATTCTCTCGCTGGGCCAGTCTCGCGTATATTTACATTTACCAGCCACTTTTTGCGTGGGTTATTCTTGATTGCTGCTGTACATTGTGTACCCGATATCAGCAGGAAAAATTCTAACGCGAGTGTCAAAATTGGTAGTTGATGCTTCAGTATTGGAAAAAGAAAAAAAACCGATGCACGATTAATCGGTGACCGCTCCGAGTATCGGTAACACCTAATTCTCCTTCAAATACTCTCGGAGTCGAAGTAATCGCTACTTTCCATCGAATATCCAACCGAAAAGAGATTCTTCGGTTCTCCACGAGTTATGTATCCGCATGCTTACGAAATTTCGTTTCTTTGAATGCAGCTGCGGAGGGTTTTCTCTCGGTATACACCCCGCAGCGAAAATTCTTGGAGAATAATCTCGTTAGGAAAGGAACCTTTGAACTTTTGCAGGACGACGAGGGTAGGTAGAAATACGAGGGAGGAGAAGAGAAAATAGACGTGCCTCGGAGGTACGTACGGGACGGTAATCCTCTTTTCAATATTACGTTTGCGTTCTTACCGGAGAGAAAACGGATCGAGATGTCCCAGCGTTTTCTTGCTTTTCTCGAGAGCTCGTAAACGTGGATTTACGAACGGGAAGTTTCACGCGAAAATTATTTTTTCTTTTTCAATTTCTTTTTTTTTTAATCTCTTTCGTTTTTTTTTTTATAGCGTTTACTTTTCGCGTTTGTTTCGGGCAAAACAATCTCGAACACTTTTCGAGTTACCGTTCGAGCTCGATGTAAAAAATTAAAAAAAAAAACAAACAATTCATGCGAAAGAGAAAACTTTTTCGACGAGCGTTCGACGTACGCGATAGTACTTTTGGCACCTCAATCCCGTGAACCTGGGTCGTTTTTGTCTTCGCGCTACCACACCCGCAATTATTCATTTAAAAATCTGCAAAAATTCATGGCTTATCTTTGGTACATACTTTTCAAGGGGGAATAATTGTTCTTTTTATTTTTCTTTTTTTAAGTACATTTTTCTTTCATCAAATATTGAGCAGCTCTCAAAAAAAGGTTTTTTTTTGTTTAAATAGCGTAACAAGAAACATTGAGACGTACCAGAGCTAATAGCAAACACATTGCAGGGGTACGATTGGATAATCCATCCCTTAATTTATTATTATTATTATTATTATTACTATTATTATTATTATTATTATATTGACATCGAAGTCCTAAATAAGAACTCTACGCAGCTCAGATATTTTCAACCGAGAAAAAAAATTCTCGGGTTCAAGTATTTGTAGGGATACTTGAAATGTCACTTGGAACAAAAAAAAAGCACAATAGAGTACGTTTTTGTATTTCGGTTCAGTCAACAATAACAAAGTGATTTGTTTTCCAACGATCGGAGAGAAAGTACTCAGAAGCTGATAATTCATCAGTAATTTGTTGCTTCAGCTGTTAAACGAATAACGATCAATGGATCGTTAAAAAAAAAAAATATATATATATATATACATATCTCGAAATATATATTTCGTGACTACGTTGGAAAAATCTTGGCAAGTGCGCTCGAGATGTAGGACGGTACTTTCGCGGTTGCCTTTCCAGTTAATCTCGCAATAATTGAATGGAACTGAGATCGAGCGGGGCAGCGCCATAATAGACGAAACAATGTTGATCGACGACCTTGTTATTTATTTTCACAATTAAACCGAGAATAATAAAGATGGTATCACGCGCCCATAACAAACGAAATCGGATCAACGGATCCACGTGTATCCATTTGAATATTTAAACAAATAAAATTGCAAATAAATTAGTCACGGATAAATCCTTATGGAGGTCAGTGGTTTTGCCTCGCCAATGTTTACGCATTAAGTTGTAACGTTACGAAGAGAGCGAGTGCAGGATAAACATTATCTTCATTCGAAATCGTGAACGTGGCGTAGAAGATCATTTACAGTACGTGTACCTGAGCGACTATCGATATGACCGCTTTCGCAACTCCGCGTTGTCCATGAACGCAATAACGTATCCACGGGATTTTTCATGTTAAATCGATCGATCGATCGATCGATCGAAATATAACAAATTTCGTCGAGCAATTGTTAGCCCAAAAATGACGTAATTGTTTTGAAATATATTATAGATATATTACGTTAAAATAGAATTACGTTATATTTTGTATAATAAAATATATTGAATATATTTTATTATATAAATATTTAATTAGTGTATATACATCATGATAATATATTTAATTATATTTATATTTATCAGACATGTATTAAATATAATGTATAATGTAATATGTATTACGTGATATTTAAAAATTATTAGATATTAATAACACAAAATAATATTAAATGATATGAAATGAGATTCGGATAACAATTATACAGAAAACGGCGCACGTTATCTGCTAAGCTCGCTGATTTCGTCTTCCAGTAAATAATTGTACAATCGAGTCTTGAATAGTTCTATGGAAAAGGAGATTGCCACGATGTTTTACGGTAGATCATAACAAAAATAGTAACCATTAAACTAATAATTAAAATTAATAATTACTAAAAGCAAATAATTACCAAAAGCAAATAATTATTAAAAGCAAATAATTACTAAAAGCAAATAATTACCAAAAGCAAATAATTATTAAAATGCAAATAATGACTAAAAGAAAATAATTACTAAAAGGAAATAATTACCAAAACCAAATAATTACTAAAAGAAAATAATTGCTAAAACCAAATAATTACTAAAAGAAAATAATTACTAAAAGAAAATAATTACTAAAAGGAAATAATTACTAAAAGAAAATAATTGCTAAAACCAAATAATTACCAAAACCAAATAATTACTAAAAGCTAATAATTACTAAATGCAAATAATGACTAAAACCAAATAATTACCAAAACCAAATAATTACCAAACCCAAATAATTACCAAACCCAAATAATTACCAAAACCAAATAATTACCAAACCCAAATTATTACCAAAACCAAATAATTACCAAACCCAAATAATTACCAAAACCAAATAATTACCAAAACCAAATAATTACCAAAACCAAATAATTACTAAAAGCAAACAGAGAGAGAGAGAGAGAGAATACGAAACGACTGTGGAAAGAATTAGCAGTGGCGAACAAAAGGGGATGAGGAGAACGAGACAACGCTCTTCGCCCTGCAAGAGGTCACGAACCTCTCTCGCGACCGTATCGACCATCCGCGATTGTATCGACTTCTGACCCGGCGTTTGTATGCGTTTACTATCCTCCTCCTCCTCCTCTTCCTCCTCTTCCCCCCCCCCCTCCTCCGCCCCGAGCGCTTTCGAACCCTGCTGCGCCTCGGCTCTTTCCTGGCAGTCTTGCTCTTTTGGTTTTGCACCGAGGAGCGCAGCTTGCTGCGTATCTATGTCTCATACCAGCATTCGAGGATCGTTGACCCATCCCTGATGGGACAAAAGTTCGTTAAACGTTTAACACGTACAGGGTGTCCTGGGATTCGACGAGGAACGTATCCTGATGACACGTGACGTACCGAGCTTCGTACCTCTCGTGGTTTGACCGTTACGAACCCTTAAGCCCGCAAAGGACAGTCGTATAAAATTGACACGTTATCGAACGGCAATGAAATTCTGTGACACGATGAATCGGTTTACTTATATGTATATATATATATATATATATATATATTTTTTTTTAAATTAGTTATTTATAATTGAATCGCGCGTTTCTCGAATCGGTAAATAATCGATTAAACAATAAAACGACTCGCGGACTTTTCGAGGGAATAATAAAATAATTATTTATCTAAATTGCAAATTTTATTTCGTTTATTCGATTTACAGCGGGAAATTCGAATTTTCATTTGGTACGAAGATTTCGTAAATTTGATCAGATATTGGATTATTCATAATGATTTTTGTTTAAATTTCTTTATGGTACCGATTTCGAAGTTTTTTTCCTTGTTGGCGATTTTTTTTTTTGAGTTTTTTTAGCCTATTTTCAATATTAAAAAAATACTCGAATGTTTTGACGTCGTTGCTTTAAATATTTGTAACAGTAATTGGAGGGGAAACGCTTTTGGAAAGAGAAATATAAACCGTTGGTTTCTAACTTTGTTTGGGTTTGTTTGGGTTGTAAATTTAGTAAAAATTTTGTAAAAATTTTGTAAAGTTTGTAAAAAATGTTTAAAGTTTGTAAAACTTTGTAAAAAGTTCGTAAAAATTTTGTAAAGTTTGTAAAAATTTTGTAAAGTTTGTAAAAGTTTGTAAAAATCGCGTCCCGTCATTTTTTTCAATTTTTGGGGACCCAAAAATCGTATTATTTTTTAAACGAAAATTCGCCGGAAACGTACGATATGAAATCAGGTTTCGCAATCGTATCGGACAACACCGTGTACGTATGAAGACTCGTACGTACGGACTATAAAAAAAATGATGCTTCTTCTTGCCGATCGCGATAAGACGAACTCTGTTACTTTCCGGTGTCAAACCGGCCCAACCTCTCTCGCTTCGCTCTACCGCGACGATCTTTGCGGATCACGCATCAACAAATTGCTTCTCGATTGAACTGCGTGAAAGAAGGGAACGAGAAAAAAGATACGAATCTGCAAACGAATCGATCAAATGAAAACTGGTGTGATAACGCGTTAAAAATTAAAAAAAAAATCGTTTTTCGTCAAATAAACAAAACAGCAACAACAATAGCAACTGCGTGAAAGAAGCGAACGAGAAAAACGATACGAATCTGCAAACGAGTCGATAAAATGAAAACTGGTGTTACAACGCGTTAAAAAAAAAAAAAAAGACCAAAAAAAAAACGTTTTTCATCAAATAAACAAAACAGCAACAACAATAGCAATTGCGTGAAAGAAGGGAACGAGAAGAAAGATACGAATTTGCAAACGAGTCGATAAAATGAAAACTGGTATTGCAACGCGGTAATAAAAAAAAATTAAAAAAAAATAAAAAACGATGCGAAAATGAAAACTGGTGTAATAACGCAATAAAAAAAAAAGAAAAAACAAATAAAAAACGATGCGAAAATGAAAACTGGTGTAATAACGCGATAATAATTTTTTTAAAAAATTTTTCAAAAGAAAAACGATGCGAAAATGAAAACTGGTGTAGTAACGCAATAAAAAAAAAGAAAAAAAAACGATGCGAAAATGAAAACTGGCGTAATAACGCGGTAAAAAAAAAAAAAAACTTAAAAATAACTAGGATTAGATTTACCGTGTCGTGAATCACGAGCGAGCGTTGGAACAGCGCGAGAAGAAAGGTCAGGTGCGCCGAGAGTCGTGTAATAAGAAGAAGTCCCGTCGTTCGCGAAGAGACCGGTACGAGGGAGAAAAAGAGAGGGAAAGATTGTCATGCGAGAGGGCCCACACGATTTAAACTCTTCGCGCACCACTCGTTTTTTCCCGCGATTCTACGGTTACCCGTGTGACTGTGCGCGTGTGCGCTTTCAAAGCGATAAAACAAAAGAAAAATGAAATATCTCTCTATTTCTCTCTTTCTCGAATCGACCGTTACTTTATTCATCCATTTGTTCGCACCCGGTTCGTCTCGCCACTCTTTATTCTTTCGTTGGGTTGGCGAATTTTAATATGCAGACGATACGACTCTTCGCGTCGTTGACAACTCTTTCAACGGTCAGTCTCCTCAAGCTACTCGATTCGATCGATGCCTCCCCGTCAATTCTTCATTCCTCGTGGATAGACGTTTCGTGACGGGAGCCTCCGCGTTTTAACCACGGTCGAATGAAAATTCCAACGGAAATTCAACTTACCCGATACCCGAAGAATTTTTTCGTTTCACTAATATTCTTATTTATTAATCGTTTCGCGTTGGCGGTATTCTTTATCATCGATACTATTTTAGTCGACGAAAAATCTTTGTTCATCGAGATGGAAAAATAATATTGAATTTCTCGGAACACTTGCACGAAAGATTCGTTGAGAAATCATCGTTGTTTTTAGAATGTTTCGAACGGTATTCTATTTCTCGTTCTCTCTCTTTCTAAATTAAATAAAACAAATATTTGTCTATAATAAAAATAAATAAATATTTATCTATATTTTATTTTGTCTATTTGAACAAAATAAAATAAAACAAAATATCTATCCAATAAATATCTGTCTATACTAAAAATCAATAAATATTTATCTATATTTTATTTTATCTATTTGAATAAAATAAAAAAAAAAAAGAAAATATTTATTTATCTATCTTTTACAATTTTTCGTTTATCGATCCAAATATTTTGGCCCACCGTTTCTATTTCTCACTTCGTATTTTTACTCACTCCTTGTCGATTTTTCGAAAAATTGGAATTTTCGTGAATAAACGAAATTAAAAAAAAAACAACAACAACAACAAAAATTTCGATCGTAAATAAAAATGTTGTTATGATACATCGCACGACTTTCACTCAATAATAACTTCATTCTTCGTAATTCAAACGTGGCATCCCGGCCTCTTCGACTCAACGACTATCATCGGAAGAAAACTATTAAAAATGTTAATTCACGGTAAACATATAATTCTCAAACTTTCCCTGCCGGTGTAAAGACTATTCTTTCAACAATGGAAAATTACTTTCCCCCTCCCCTACTTCGCGGCTGCCACGAGTTATTAAAAGAAATAACTCGCGCAAGGATTTGCGCGCCCGTGAGGAAACACGATTTATCATCGCGCATATCTAATTCTCATGAATCGCGGGAAGGCGCCAAGGATAATTCACGATCCGCGCGGCGAGGGTACAAAAGTGAAAGAGGAGCAAAGAAGGAGAGTCCGGGTAAAACGGACTGTGGGAGAAGCCCGGGCTTAACTCGATCGTTTTTTCAACGGGGGTTTCTATGCCAAATGGAACGACTACAAAGTTCGATGCCCGTTTTCTTTTTTTATTTTTACCAACCAAGTTACGTGAAATGAAAACGTTGAAAAAATAAACAAGCAGAAAAAAAAAACGATTGACGAATAAAAGTAAATACGGTGGATATCTTAGGTGACGAAAAGATTGTTGAAATTTTGACAAAAGATTTAAATTTTAAGATTTAAGATTTAAATAATTTGAATAAGTTAAAGATTTCAATAAAGTTAAGTAAAAATTATATCTATATATATATATATATATATATATATATAATTTTGAATTAACTTTATTGAAATTTTTTTGAAAAATATCAAAACTCGACGCTCCAGTTATCGGACCTCTTTGAATATCAAATGCAAGGTCCATTTTGAATTTTACTTCGATGCTATCACGAATTTCTCTAATAAAAGTGTATCTCTCTCTCTCTCTCTCTCTTTCTCTCTTTTTACCGATAATCGTACTGCAGAGTTCTGACAAGGCAAGAAATACGAATAAGAAAAAAGAGCGAGAGGGAAAGAAAACGGAATACACGATCATAGGAGGAAAGAATAATCGAGCTCGAATAATCGTTTCATGATGTCCGTCGTTTTTTCTGACCGTTTCGCATCGCGGCAATCGGGAATCGAGAACGGCGTCAGCTGCAGGTTCGAACGCTGAATGGAATGTAAAAATGTTAAAGTCACATCTGCCGATATCGAGGACGATCGTTGCATATTTACGACACGCATAAACGTAAATTTATCTCATGCTTGTAACGCTTTTAATGAATTTTTCCGTAAGCTTGAGATTTTTGAAATAATTGCGAGTTTTTTTGTTTTTTTTTTTATGCATAATTTTATAGCTTGGAGTATGAACGTTAATTTATAGCGGAGATTTTTTTATTTTTACAACGAATGATAGGGCTAGGGAGAAATTTTTTAATGAATGATGGGATCAAGCGTGAACTTGAAAGTTTCCGATCGTAATTTTACCATTTATTACTATTTTAATAACGACGATCAATTTCTTACAAAATGGATATATATTTTTCCTTCAAATGATTTTTCGGATTTCTCGTTCGTTTGATCAACTTTTTCATCGCCTGTAATTATCGATACGAATCTGCGCATAATTACGACCAATATCGAACATGGATAAAACGTTTATTTATTAGACGAAAAAAGGACTTATAAATACAAATAAATACGGTGGGGAAATAAAGGAATCTCGTTAGATCCGAACGATGCAAACTTCAGCGTGATAACGCGGTGCGTTTGTATTCGTTCGGACACGCGTAAACGTGTTTAACTCTTGGTGTCTCGCCAGTTACAAATGGCATCCCAGAAAATAAATCGCACCTGTTTACTCAATGCCAAAGACGCGATAACAACTGCACCCAGTATTTTTTTAAATATCTTTTTTTTTTTTTATTATCCTCTCGCGTGTTACGTTTATCTTCGTTTTCGTCCAAACTACGCACTCTCTTCGCGTCCCTTCATTTTACCCAGGTGTCTCGCATACGTGCCTGTGGAAAGTGTATAAATAAATCGACAGTTTTTTTTTTCCCCTCCCGTTCAGGAACAACCAGGAATACGATAATTTAAAAAAATCGTACGATAAATGAACAATTTGATAAATTGAGGGAAATGCCTGAAAATAAAGGTCAATTTTAAAAAATCATACGAAAAATAACAAATCCTAGGAAAAATGAAAAATGCTACGAAAAATGAAAAATCCTACGAAAAATTAAAAATCCTATCAAAAATCCTACGAAAAAAGAAAAATCCTAGGAAAAATGAAAAATCCTACGAAAAAAAGAAAAATCCTATGAAAAATGAAAAATCCTACGAAAAATGAAAAATCCTATGAAGCATGAAAAATCCTACGAAA
>JAPYZI010006913.1:0-12040 GCA_030523105.1 Ophioninae sp. A BG-2022a
CTTGCCTATAGGTTTCGACGAAAGAACTACAATTTTACACACTTTTATTATATTTTTATAAAATTCAAACTTTCAACGAGTTTCGACTCGTCACTTTCAGCGGTACGCGAAATTTGAACTTGCTAAAACTACTAGTTTCGCCATCTATGATTTGTATTTGGTATTAAAATGTTCGGTGTGGTACGTTACAATGCAGTGACATTGATTTGAATCATCTAAAATGTTTAGTATACATTTTAGCAAGATTGTCGAGGTTTGTTACAGAAATGTCACACGAGTCTATAATCTAAGAATATTCGCCTAAATTTGTATTAACAAATATAGAAAATTGAGTGAATGGTAGTGGTGAGAACCGAGTCACTTAAAAAAAAAAGTTTCGGTGCGGTAATCCGGATAACAAATGATTACTTCATCGAAAATTAAAAAGCCGAAACGATTTCTTTAGTACATAAGTTTAGGATTTAAACGAAGGGATTAACAAAATATACATTTTTGAATATTTGGTGAAGGTGCAATAAAAGAAAACTTTGATTTTTGCCAAAATTGGCACTTTTTATTCAATTGAAAAAAGAATCCTTCATTGGGAACCTAGTATTTAGTATGCGAATGAAGTGTGCAATGTTTAAACGAAATAGGTCCAACGGTTTTGAAGGATTTTTGACTAGCGACTATTAAAAATAGTTTTGAAAAAAAAGCGATTGAATGCCTCAGTGACGGTCAAAGGGACCGAGCGCCTGGAGACTCAATTGTTTATATACCTCGGAAAGTTTTGCTCGTAATGACTTCAAATTTTGCAAAAATATATCTTATAAGTTATAGTATTTTAAAAAAACCGATTTTTCTACTCTTGTTTTTTACTTTAAGAGGGAACGGTACCCGCGACAAAAATTCAACGCAGCCTCGGCTCGCGTCGATAAAACAAAATTAGTGCGAGCTACAGTTATCTACCGCGAAGCAGCATTGTCGCTATCGTCCGAAAAGCCGGGATAGGCTTCGTGTGTGAGTATGTATACGTACATACATAGGCACCGAAAATTTCGAGATGTGCACCGCTTCCGACATCGGCCGGAACTAAATGTCACAAATGTCGAACGATATTTCATCGAAATCGTAAACAAATTGTAACCCTACATATTATGGTTTTCCATGGATCTCCTAAAATATATGATAAAATCAAATATTTGAGGTCCCAAAATGTGTGTGTTTTAATATGATTACGCGGCTCTTGTTCCCTCCGAGTCGTGATGTTAACCAAACTTTTTCATATAACAGGCATTTCCGTCACGACGCTCGCGAGGTAATACGATCTGTCATTTTTTTTTTTTCGATTTCAGAAATTTAGGAAGAAGACAGCCGTTCGTTTATCAATTTGACATTTCTCGTAAAATTTCACGAAATTTTCAAGAACCGTTTCGAAAATCCGCAGAGAATAAGTTTACGGACGCACCAACCTTCGAGGCTTCGCGTAAAAAGATGATTGATCGACGGTCGATAATCGTCGTTCACTCGCGTTAGAATTATCGAATTCTATCGATCGCCCAAGCAATTACTTCTTTGAGAAGTGTCTCGAGACTTCCGGAATGACGGAAAAAAATGACGGAGTTACGAAAGTCGATAAGTTTAAAAGCGCCGATCATCGAACGTATCTTTTCATCACGTCCCAACGACCAAGCGAGATTCCCATCATTTTCTACGCAAACGACGATACCGATATCGGGAATTATCATCCCACGCGACCACACTGGCCTTGTTAATGACGAACAACACTAGAATAACGCGGCAAGCCGACCGTGCGTGTTTACGTACGCGGGGAGAAGCAATCGTTGAACACAGCTTCGGGGCACGTGTTCGCGATCCTCGAGAAAATTATAGTGACGTCCCTCTAGCGACCCACACGACACCTCGTCGGTAAAAGCCGAAACAGCGGGACTGTCGTTCGAGCCTATGCACACACACGAAACTACACATCGATTCACACGAATATCGCGTACAAAAGAATAAAACATTTTTTTGAATTTGCGGAAAGCATATGCGGAAATGTTTTGCCGCGCGCCAACGTACATCGATATACCTGTATATACTCGCCGAGAAATACATAACAAACGCAACGTGGGCATGCACGTACGTGTATTTACGTATATCTCATCTGAACTGTCGGCTCCGGGCTTTAACGTGTATGCGCAATGCGTTCTACACATCAGTAGCGAGGCGCGACGTTGTAGCGCGTATGTGCGCCAGAAAAGAAGCGCACGGGGGGATGCGCCTGAAAAAAGCGTGTTTTACGCGTCGGCGCGGAAGCTCGAAGAGTTCGTGACGTCTTTGGTTATCCCTGTTATCGTTTAGAGCCACAAACGTCCCCAGTGCTTTTTCTCTCTTTCTCTCTCCCCCTCTTACTCTCTCTTTCACTTCGCGTCTCTTTCGTTTGACGGTTCGTGCGTGAGTCGTTCTCCGCTCTTCTCCCGTTCTCGATTGTTTCTCACATGAATCCTTCTGGCCTCTGTCTCTGCCTCGGTTTTCCCCTCCCCCCTCCATTCTCGTGCTTCGGCGCACCCGCGTTCCTCAAGCTCTCCGTTGAGTATACGGAGGGCGACGCGTGTATACACGTATTATATATATATATAAAGCGTAACGTATAGGCGGTAGCAGTTGGCGACTGTACCTACGAATCGCGCGCAACTCGCGGCCCGCCTCGGCGCGTGTGCGCGTGCGTCTCATATTTCGTGTATGCGCGGGCGCGCGTGGCTTATTTTTCCGCGGACTATAGAGGAAAGTTTGTCGAAGTGGACTAGAGTGGTCGCTCGGTGTACCGACGTTGGACCTCGTCGCGGCCGTCGTGTGTCGTACCCGCAGCGGTGGTCGATCGTCGTTTCGCGCGCGCGGCTCTCATCGCGGACGTGAGGGAGAAAAAAGCTGAGGCGAAAGATACGTTGTTCGAGTACGATCATATCGGTAGAAAAACGAGAGAAACTAATGCACACGTTGGGAGGGGAAATCGCGGTTGAACGCGTGGCGAGAGGAAGAAAGAGAGAGAGGCGGGCAGGCAACGGCGCGAGTCCGTGATCATCAGAGGTGTCGCGAGATAAAACCGCGGTGCGAGCTCGTTGGGATACGTACGAGAGCGAATAACTGGGTGTGGAGACGAGACGAGCCTTCTCCCGTTCTTGCGCCTGTGTGAGTTTGTGTCGCGAGTCGTTTCTGCGCGTGTGTGTGCGCGCGGGCACACGCGTCACGGAAGTTGGGCGCGCGCGAGGGGATCGTGTCGTTTTCTTCCTTCCCGAAAGAGCCATCGCGAAAGAGAGGGAGAGAGAGGGACATACTGGCGGATAGATAAAAAGAGTAAATAAGAGACTCGCGGAACCGCACAGCGGAGGTCTCGCGAGGAAGAGTTCGGGCGGAGGGGCGCGAACGACGCTCGTCCTGGGGGAAGGAGCGCGCGAAGCGACTTCCGGTGTCGAGGCGCGGTGGAAGGACACGCGTTGCGCGGAAGACTCATCGGATATGGAGCGAGGGGATACGAGATTCTAGGATGTACGCGAGGAAATCTTTCTACTCGTCCCACACCGATACAACCCCAAACTCGCGTAACATCGTTCATTCCCCGGTGAAAAAGTATTCGAATCGAAATCACGGAGAAGATTGTAATCTCTCCGTAGTCTCATCGTGTGTAACGCTACTGAAAGTCCATAATCGTGACTGATCTCGATACCCGGATAACATCGAAAGTGATTAATTCGCATTGTGAAGAAGGTCGAGTGTGATCGGCCAGGCGCGATCTCAAGAGAGAGAGAGAGAGAGAGCGAGAGAGGGAGCGCGCGCGCGCACCCACGAACATCGTTCGTGTAGCTCCGAGAGGGTGGTGTTTCGAGCTTTCCCCCCTCCTTTTTTCTTCGTTTTTTTTCCATAGTGCGCGCCTCCGCCCTCTCCCTTGTACAACTCTATCGCCGCGATCGTCGTCGCACATATCGCCCCGCCACCACCACCATCACCACTACCACCGAGGGAGGGGGCGGCGGAAGGACGCGAAAGAGCGAGAAGAGCACACGCAGGGAGTGAGCGAGACAGAGACAAACGCACGAGGAGAAGAACCATCGACGGATCTCTTTCGCGTGCGCGGGAACGAGAAAGGGGTTGCTTAGTCGAGGGTTGCGGGGAGTGACTGGTGCGAAGGGGGGGGGGTGGCTGCCGATGCGAGATCGCAGCTATTCGGCGCCCAGCTCGGTGTCACGGATGCGCGAACTCGCCGAGATACTTTGCCCAGTACAGAAGTGATATGGTCAGCTGTGAGGTGGGCAAGTGGGCAAGACGAGCCTCCGGAAATGCGCCTTAGGCACGTGAAACTCGCGAAACGGGAGTGCCCGTGGCAGAGAAATGTACGTGTACGGTTTCGAGATTACGTAGGCATGTAATACGTCATATTACATATATATACATATATTTATGTATAAATATATATCCGTACATATATATACATATATATGTATATATATGTATGTATGTACGCGTGCATATACATATGTTTGTAAAAATATTTATGTATATATATATACATATGTGTGGTCGTACGTCGCGCGGCTCTCGCCCTGCGTAGCTTCACGGTGAAAATCTGGCGTGAACGGCGCCGCGGCGGAACGGGGAACATGGCGTCGGTCTCGGCGGAGACTCCAGAAAGCCACGGTCACAGCTTCAGCAAAAAAACGTTTCACAAACCAACGTTCTGTCATAGCTGCACCGACCTGCACTGGACACTCAAAGGCTACATCTGCGAAGGTACAACGCTTTCATGTCGAATCTACGATATTTGTACATACGCGCATACGTTTGCGTACGTGTGTATGCTATTAGTGCATTATCGTGTATGTAGCGTGTGTACGAGATTAACGTTCGAGCTGCTATGAATTTTGTCGCTCCGCTCGTACTTTGGGATCTCTGCTTGATACGAAAGTCATCGCTGACGACGATCGATCCCAGAAATAGTGAACGTGTCGATGCGAAGAAGATTCATCAATTTCCGGCATGGCCGTTTTTTTTTTTTTTTTTTTTTTTTTTTTTTTTTTTTTTTTTTTTTTTTTTTTGCAGGCGAGAAAGAGGGAAGATAATATTGTTAAGGATTTATCGTAACGAAAAAACGGATTCACCATACCGAGCGTGTCTCGAAGAGCAGTTGTCACGGTGAATTACAGTGGGGATAGGCGCACACACGACGTCTGGAAACGACTCAAAGTTTTTTTGGGGTAGCGAAGAGGAGGGAAAGGGATGGGAATGTGTGTGCGCGTCTGTGTGTTGAAGAGAGAGAGAAGCTTCGACGCCTTCGATCCACAGCAGACCTCTTCAAGATTTTGACAATGGTCTCACACCCCTACATCCATTCCCCTTATCGCCCCTCGCTCGCTGTCCACCCGCTTCGTTATCCCGTAAACAACACGTATTCCAGTGGCGCTAGACGGGAGCCGAATGAAAAAGGCACCGCAGTACCGGAAGTTTCTCACCGAAGCCACGGCACTCGAAGGATCTCGAGAAAGTTGCCTCAATTTTTCGCGAAATTCGAGCACCGCTCGTTATAACGAGATACGCGAAGAGGGAGGTTATTTTTCCACCAGCGAGGCGTGATCGAAGGGGTCGGATGTTTGGGGGATGATCGTAGACGTTGTTTTTCGGGCCAAGTGAGAATTTCTACAAGGAACGTCAAACTTGCTAATGGATTACTGCTATGCTGGCGGAATTTCGATATGGATCGTTCATTCACGAGCATCATACAAATACGAGAGATTATTCAACTCCATGATACTCGAGATTTTCCGAAAACTCCAGTCCCGTACTTCGAGGGTTATCCTGGCCTCGCTCGCCTATCCAATCATGATGGGCTTTTTCTACTTAACGCTATGGTCATGCTTGAATTCTGATCAGCGTTCCCCTTTCGTTACCTTCCTTTCTTTCTTTGCGATAAGCGATCACTATAACGTTATATAAGAAAGGGCTGGAACTCGGTCATTCTCGCGCGTCCCACATACCTACTACGGGAACATAACACGCAATGGGGCAGCCAACGTGTCGGGTTACTCCTAGCTCGCCCCTTGCGCGCCCTCTCTTCCACTCCCCCCTTTTTCTTTCTTTCTCTATTCGGCGCTTCCGCTTTCTCGGTTTTTCTACCGTTCAGAACAAATGTTCGGATCCTATCTAGTAGGACCGCTTTGACGAAGTCGAGAGGCAGAATCGACGCATACGCGTACGTACCAGCGACATCGAATACCGTTACGAAAGTGCCACAACCTCTGACTTGGATAGCCGCGTTCCGCAACGAAATCGACAAAGCGGAAGAAGTCGATGTTGAATTTCGTCGAAGGAGGGAAAGCAAGAAGCAAGGAAGAAACAAAGTGAAACTAGAATAGCCATCGGGACGGAGTTATGTATCGATGCTCGGTTTTATCGAAGCCATCGTTCCGCGATCGGATCTCTCGGTCACGTCCACAAGCCTCTAATAAGCGTGGAAGTGCGCACGAGAGATACAATTGAGGTATTGACTGATCGACGAGGGTCTCGGATTAACCAAATCTAGCTTGGCTGCTCGTTATAACCGCTGTCTCGTGCGCACACGAATGTGCCACGACTACCAGCGAAGGGCCATTTGCCCCATAAAAGTATAGCAGCTTCGAGAGTTTCCGCGAGGCCCTCACACACGCGACACAGGTCCGCGTGCCGTGGAGCTCATCTAACACCCGCGCCAACCTTGGAACGACGACCGAGGGTTGTGCCACACAACCCTCTGGCTCGCGATCGCTGACACACCAAGAACGGGTCACCGCACACGTACACGTACCTTCTTCCGCGGCCGATGCTGCAACGAGTGCTCTTGGGCCAGGCTAAAACTCTGGCTGACCTCCAACCGAGCCGACACGATGAATGGGGAAAGTACTCATTCACTTGGCTTCGCATACTCCAGGCCCCTTCACCCAAGAACATACTCCTCGAACACATATTACCGATCACTCGTACAAAGACCGCAAAAAATGCCAACCCCAATTTGCAACCGCGTATCGTTTGATCCCCGGTTCCTTCTTATTCCGGTGATTCGTGCTCACAGTAGAGCCTGCTGCATTTCTGACACGTGCTAAGTTTCAACCCCATTGCTAAGCACAGGAAATACCATGCGTCGCAAAGATCGCGTATCCTTTCGTAAACGAGTGAAACAGTCCGCGAATCAGGAGGTCGGAAAGTCTAGTGAGCAAAGCCGGGTTTACCTGAATTATCAATGTATAGGACGATCTACCGATTCGGTAAATTTTCGTTTCTTGGATTTGTGACCACGTCAGTCTATTACTCACCACGATGAACGAACTGATGTTTTCACGTAGTTCGGGAAACTTGAAAAGTCGGATTTCGTTGTAGCTATCGAAAAAGGAATCGTAGGAGAGCTGAGACCGGGAGGTTTTTCCGATTGCACATTCGGGTCTGACGATACACATTTTCGTTAGGGAAAAGTATATCAATCCGCAGCTTTGCTGGTATTAGTCCTAAGGCCATTCTTTGATAAAGGAGGTCTCACTTTTCGACTCTCCTATCATACGCCTACTTTCCAAACTCAGTTCCCATCATTCAGATTCTTCAATGCACTTCGGCATCAGAATATGGTATTCGTTCACCTCCGGGACAGGAAATTGTTCGACTCTTCTCCTTTTTCGTAGTGTAACGTAACGTTACCAATGTTCGAACGAGTCCCACTGTTCGGACGATTAGTTGGAATGTTTCGCTATATTTACAATATACATTAAAAGTAACGATATTAATAAATAATAATAATAAATAAATAACAATAATAACACGTCCAAACAGTTGGATACGAAAGGGTTCGAACACATGGACAAAACAATAATCGCTGTCCGGAAACTGGTACAATTTGCTATTATTCAACATTTTCATACACACAATTAAAAATATTCAACTGTCGTTTTGAAAACTAAAATTTACGAGCTTGATGGTAGTTCCGGTAACTGTTTTTAAAACCCATCATTAAATGAATAATAAATTCTTCAACTTCAACAACTCTTAAGCATCCGAGCATTGGTACCCTCACCTTATGCCAAGTCGAAAAGTTCTGACTTTTGCTTCGCCTGTGACATATCACGTATCTTCATCGTCCGAACGCTTTCCCGTAAGATCTGACCTTTTGACCCAATCGCTGGTGGCTGACCAGTTCGAAAGAACTGGAGTTACGTTTACCGAATACATTGCCTTCGTAGTTGCGACATATTCGAATCAAGTATACCGTGTCGAAGGGTGCGAAGCTGCGCAACCAAAGTAGATTTCTGGGCTATTCGAGATTTCTTCATGAGTCAAATGGAAGATCGCACGAAGGTTTTGGTAACTAAGATCGAAAATTACACGTAGCCGGGACAAGTGTTCGGTTTCGCGGTTCAACATCGATTTGATCGATTCGAAAGTTTTCTCCAATCCGGAGAACAGTATTTCTTCCATTTTGAGGTAACATCTCTATCGCGGAGTAACGAAACTGCCAGAAGCGTTGCTTGGTCGCTTCAAAGTGATTCCGGTCGATTAGTCTTCATCAGCGAAGAGATCCGCGATGGTTCTTTGTTTCCAACGTTCTGCATTTTTGAGCTCGCCAGCTTCGGAAGGACGAGCATCGTTGGCTCGCTTTTGGCCGTTATAGCGATACTCCGGCGCTTTTGCTGGGTGAGCTATCGCGTAAGCCGGTGGTACAAGAATTACGGGAGGGCAGAGGGCGCCTGTGCCGCGCGCGCGACACTCACGAGCATTGATCGTGGGGGTGGGTTTTAGGGAGGGGGGAGGGTGAACTGGGAGGAATGGGATTCCCTCGTTGACGGGGGTGGCAGCGCTGCCGCCCCTCTGTCAGAGAGCGGTTGATCGGCCCGAAAGATGATACAGAGGAAAACTCGACGAGGGATGAAGATTGTATGAAAATAAAAAAAAGAAAAATGGAAAGTGTGAATTCGTCGGGAAAGTCTCGGTCCGAAAACTTTATTTTCCTTGTGCAGAGACAAATCGACCCTCCGATCGAAGTCGTCTTTCGTTCTCACTATCCGTTGTACGAAGTTGGCTTAAAAAATAAGATTACTTTTTTTTCTCGTTATATATTTATTCATTCATCAATATCTATATATCCCCCTTCAAAGTAATCCCCCTCAGACTTCTACCAGCTCTTGTACCATATCTCGAAGCACTTCTGATATGCACTTTTTGGTACGGTCTCGAGCTCTCCTAGCGATCCGGTCTTTGTCTCCTCAATCGTGGCAAATCTCCGTCCTTTCGTAGCTCTTCTCAGTTTTGGGAACAGAAAAAAATCACAGGAGGTTCCAAGTCCGGTGAATACGGTGGGTGAGGCATTATTGGGACGATGTTTTTTCGCCAAAACAATAATAAAGAAGCAACGATGTGTGAAGGGATGCGTTTACATTTTCAATAGCAAATAATCGCCAATCCCAACAAAACACATCCAACTTTAATATATCTATAAAGAAACAAAAAACGAATATGAAAAAAGGCTGATAAGGTAAACGTATGTTGGGGACATGTGTACCATGATATCAAAATAATTGACAAATAATACACGTAACACGCAAAATTGTGAGTGCATTATTTGTCATTTTTTTAAAACGAAAAAAAAAGTTTTAAAAACGCTAGGGTTTGGTGGCGTTTTTAAATCTTAATTTAATCATTGTTTTGGTTAGTTTTCGCAGCTTAACTATAGTTTAGTAGTCTTATTTGCTTGCGACTTTTGTTATTCGGGTTCTTCTCTTTTTTTTCTTTTTTTTCATTCATTTATATATATATATCTTTTTTCCGTTATTTTGTATCATTGTTTATCTTTATTGTTACCATTGTTGCCTTATAGCGTGCTAAGGCATAATAAATCATTAAAAAAAAAAATAAAAATTTGAAAATTCACCTCTCTTTTATAACAAACCTATATTATCAGTGATTTCCAGCTATATGTTCCCATCGTTATGTTCACTCGTTAAGAAAACAAATTTGTGTCCTGCTCGTCAGAACTCCCGCGATGCATCTTATAATCCCTTTTATTTCTGTGTTGTTTCATGCGGATAGTGCGATTAGCGGCTTCTGAAGAACATGCCCCGCTTTAACCCCCTTCTTAGCAGTGCTTAGCGGAAGAATACAAGCTGTGACAATCCCATGTGCATAGGAAAACAAGAGGAGAGAAAACTTAGCGTATTACACGACAAATTGACAAATCAATAGCATTTACGACGTATACATGTATATACATGTGTGTGTGTGTGTATATATATATATGTATACTACGTTTGCATATTTCGAACGGGAAGATCATTTTTTCTATTTATTTATTTTTATTATTATCCATATCGTATTTCAAAGAATTGCAGACGAAAATTTCTGATAAGAATACGTTAAAAAATTCGTTTCGTAATTTTTAACGTTTTCATGACGTACGAAGTCGTTTGAAAGTTTCATTGTTATTCTGGTCCTGAATTTGCAGTTCACATTGTTGAAATTTCAAACAATTTTTTATACTCTACCTAAACTTCCTTTCAGCCAACGTGATTTTCGAAAACCGTGCAAACGTTTCGTCCGATTTTTATTTGGCGATTTACAACAAATATATGAAAAATGATATTTTTGGTAGTTATGAAAACAAAGAATCGCAAAAATATGTGAGTTGTATTTCGATGCAAGCCTGAGTGCCATTATTGAGCGGGTATTTTATTTTTTTATTTTTTTCCTTTTGCAATAATTCTTTGCGTCATTTAAATTTCACGTACTGAAATTCTGCTTAGTTTCTCATTTGGCCCTTTCGCACATTCTTCCCAAATAGTCCACCACCGCTCGAATCAGTTTATTGACTCGAAATTTCATAAACGCGCGCCACGAAATTTGCACCCTTGAAACTTTCGATACAACGAAGTAAAACATTAAGGACACGAGGAAGTTCGACATAACCTCAAAAATTTACGAAATCCTTTTTATAATAGGCGATTGAGTTATCAATGAAAAATCGACCATCAGTTTTTCTAGAATTCGTAGACGCAGCTTACGCTTTTATTTTTTTATAATTGATGTGTTTCGTTGTTTGAGAAATAACGGTTTGAAAATTTCGACTATCTCTCCCGCACTCACGTGTCACGTGGTACATCTTGTACTTTTACTTTGCACTGGAAATTTAAGGGTTGGTATTTGTATGGTAGCATTCATAACTGATTTTAACTCGCAACCTCGACAGGTATGATTCTGTAGTTACGCATACGCTAGGAGAACCGCAGGATTGCGATTCATACATTTTCGATTGTTTCTTTATGGAAATACTGGCGGAGTAATTTAACATTTCAAGAATGCCGAGGGTGCATTTTGAAACTATTTCTGTTATCAATTGTGGCTGGCGGTTACACAAAAGCTTCGAGTACATCGAATGTGTGCTGTTCAACTATTTATCTCTAGCGTCGTGGGTAAAGTCCTTTGTAATTTGAAACAAGTATGCGTAGGCGGCTTGTTTCGGAACTGGATATAACAATGACAAAAGAAACCCACAATTTTATCAAATATTGAGGACGATGTGTGTTTCAACGCCAGCGATACATACGTAGTCGAAAGAAAGTTTGCAAAATGCACAAGTTACGACTTTTCGGGAAAAGTGACCACGATTTTCATGTCGGTTCATTAAAGAGTTAGAAAACTATTCGAAGGGGATACGTAAGGGGTTGAAGATTACGCTATAAGGACATAATGGATTAATTACATTTTAAGTTTTTATTATTTTAAGTTTTTATTATTTTACATTTTCAATATTTTACGTTTTTATTATATTTACGTTTTCATTATTTTACGATTTTATTATTATCTTGCTATTGAAAATGTTATATTGGTGGATTGCTGTAAATAGCTGAATGAGAATTTTTTTGAATGTTTGCAAAATTATCGCTTCTCAAATTTGCGCAAAAAATTATATAATTCATAAAAATTCAGGCCCTTTAATCGGTGAGTCGCCGATTGATCAATCGTTTTCACAGAAAGGTTTACATAAATCCTATCGGTT
>JAPYZI010006917.1:0-13395 GCA_030523105.1 Ophioninae sp. A BG-2022a
GAAGAGAATGAGCACAAAGTGGAGTAGCAAATCCCAAAGGGAAAAAAGTTATCGATGATTTAGTGAAAAAACGTATTTTGACCAAAAATCGAAAAAAATGTTTGATTTTTAATATTTTTTTTATTGACTCATTTCGATGTAATTTTATCTCCTGAGTACGAATCTACCATTAATTTTCCCCAAAACTCAAAATTCCCATGAAAAAATTGTAAAAAACTTCTAAAATCACGGTTTCTTTTGCTGTGTGCAGTGTTTTCGACGAAAATTCGTTGATATTCGTAATCAGCTGAAAATTTCTGATTATATAGACCCTTTTAATACTTTTAAAACAGAAAAAAAAATGTTCGACTAACCCGGCCACTTTTCCGGAATCTCAAAAATCACGAAATTTGAAGGTCGTAGAGTGAGCTTCTTATATACTATAGAGATTCAATGGGTGGGTTTGGAAAATGTTTTTCCTTAACTTAAATAATGGCGTTAGATTCATATTTTATCTCATATAGTTTTCCCAGAAAGTATATACCACTTGTATGAATGTGAGTATCGTTTGACACATGTACATATACGTGTGTGTTTTGGGACGAAACTACGCGTGTCTTTTCTCGACGGTGCGCTGGTAACGAATCCACGCGTACATAAAGACAGACGCGGGCACGCTCAGCGCTCGGCAATTGTCCTGGCGCGATTGTTCGCCAGAAAAGTCGAGAGTTCGCTGCCGAATTGGCGCGCGGTGCGCGCCATCCGTCGGTAGTTACTCGCAGCGCAAAATCCCAAAATTGTCATTACCGACGTAACGAGGTGGTGCGTCAAAAGTTTCCAACGTGTTCGTCATTCCCCCAAACGAAATAGGAAACGATAAAAAAAATTTAAAAAAAAAAGCTCGTGGCGGTTGTCTCGTTGATCCTGAGGAGGGCCAGAGGGAATCGGCGAAAAGATGACGCGGCTGCGGTGTCGTTGAGGGGCATAAACTCGATGGAGACCAACTCGTGAAATACCGCAAGAGACACTTTTCCGGGGTGCAGAACCGTCTCATCATCGACGTTTGTATGATAATGGCTAAGGTGTGGAGAAATAAGAGATGTCAGCGTAATCTCGCTCGTACCGTTCGCTAAGATGAAACCAAGAAGAACAGAGGCGCCCGTACCATTTTTGAATAAAAAGATAGCGAGAGAAAAGAGTCCAATGAAAGGAGAAACCAAGAGAGAGAGAGAGAGAGAGAGAGAGATATAAATATCGGGGGAGGGAAGGAGGAAGAGAGGAAAAGAGGGAGAGAGAGAGAGGGGGGGATGAACAACGAACGCGCGAGGAATAAAGAAGAAGCGATTGCCCTGGAGGCTAGAGAGAATGAGAGGAAAGCCCTCATTCGACGAACGTACAGCACACTGCCGCGGTTCTTTTGAGGCCTTTGTCGGGTCTCGCGGCGCTTCGCGATTTGCAACTAAAATCATCCCCCATGACCCCCGCTCCCACTTCTTTGCCCGTTCTCTCAATTTCTCTCTCTCTCTCCTCCCCCTTCTCTCTCTTTCTTTCTTGTTTTCTTCCACTTCTCGTGATTTGCTGCGAATTTATTAAAATGACGTCGTCGTTGTCTTCGACGTCATCATCGTCGATGATGATACTTCGTTGACTTGGTTTCTTACGATAAGTATGGGTCGCGATATCATTGATATTTTTTTACACCCCTAAAGTCACTCCAATCGCTCTGAAGAGCGTCATCCACGATATTAAGGGAAACTACTTTTACAACACTTATAAAAGGAGCAGTTCTGTGATTAATAGCTTTGGCAGCTTGAACCGACAATCTCGAGACTGATAAACTTTCAGTTTGGGAAATGCAATCTTAAATATTGATGTTTTTGTACACTCGTCTGACTGGATAATCAAAGGCCCAGAATCTGTCGTATTGGCATAAAACATTGACAATTTCCGGGAGGGGACTTTTAATTATATTCATTGCAGTTTCTTGAGAAGAATTTGTCTGGGGTATCCTCAAATTACCCCAGGAATTTTACGGAAACGATTTCTCCAAGAATTCGTAATTGGAATCCAAGTGGATTCACAGCCATTCGCGAAGTTTGGAGAATTTTTTGTTTTTATTTATTCTCAAAAGAAAAGTGTTTTATCGTCCCACTGGAAACGTTATTTTGCAAAGCCGAACACGTGAAAACACATGTACAGGGCGTTTTTAGGTACCCCACGCGTTGGCGTTTTCATTGGGGTCCGATTGACTTTGGCACTGTTACTTCGCTCGATAAGTGCATCTTTAACGCGTTATTTTTTTTCGTTATTTAAAACGGGATTTATCAAGCGTTTTGTATCTTTTAAAAATGCGGTTTATATTTTTAAAAAGTCCTCTCATTTCGTATACATATATATATTCAGAAAAATCAGCTCATAGATAGCGATGATCACCGATGAAAAATCGTTTTAATTCAGGCCCGAAAACGTACGACTCGTTTTGGACTGAAACGAGGTACATTGGATGTTAATGAAGATTATCCATTGGAAACGAATGCCAGTTGAATCAAATTGCAAACCGGAAACGAGAAGCCCAATTGGAAAGTTGACGTTCCGGGATGCTCGGATCGGATCCAATTGGATGTCTATTGGAAAGTAACATCAAGTATGAGAGGCAATACGATGGTGAATTGAGTTTCAATTAAGAAGTATCATCAAGAATCTTGATCCAATTGGATCCCGACAAAAATCCGTACAAGTTAAATAACCAACGGTGATGAAATCAGCAACTGAATGACAACCACGTAAAACCTGATGAAAGGGAAAATGGAAAACTGGAATTTCCAAGTGGAATTTCCATGTTACCGTTTTCTGGTACGATCAAATGGAAGATGGAGATGCGATCCGTTTGGAATACCGAGGTAACCGAAGGTTCATGGTACATGTACAGCCGATAATTGCTGAAGAATGAAAAGTTGTCACCCAATGGGTGCCTTTGTTGTCTCTCATGCTGGTCTCGTCTCCGCGATAATCTTTGAGGTACACCCAACCAGAAGAGAAATGAGGCTCACAGCTACAACTTAGTCTTCGGGAACACAAGACCGTGGCAATATGAATAATATAGGTGAGAGAAAGATATGATTCCTCGTTTCTCTCCCTAACATACAAGAGGGTAACCCGGACTGGAGAGAGATAGAGGACTAGTCGTTCGCGCGAGTGATCTTCGGAGGACCAGAGGGGAAGAGAGTTGGACAGAGAAGAGAGAGAGAGAGAGAGAGAGAGAGAGGAGAACTTGAGCTCTGGGTATGGACTGAACGAAGGAAAGAGAGAGTGAAAGAGTGAGAGAGAAAGAGAGCAGGAACGTTGGTCGGGTATGAAGGAAAGACCACCCCGTGGCTGGTCGGCTCGTTTGATCTTCTCCCACCATGATCGAAGCTCCTTTCTTACCCTGCCTCACCTCACCTACCCCTTTCCGCCCCACGATATCTCTTCCGTCCTCTTCGTTTTCTCTTTTCACCTCCCGTCTTTCTCTCGCTCTCTCTTTTCCCTCGCTCCGTGAAGCGTGATCAGCGCCATCTCGTTCACTTCCTCCGCGGTTCCATCTTCGCTTATTGCAGTCCTTCTTCCTTCTCTTCCACCGCTGATCCTCCCTGGCCGCGGTTGTTGCAACACTCTTCGCTTTTCGTCCAGGCGTGAGCGATCATCACCGACGGCCAGAAGCTTGGTAGGTACATTCCTACTTGGAGTCCCAAAGACCTGTGGCGCGCGCGTTCACCTCCGGTAAGAGATACGAAGACGAGACGGACCAACATTCGAGACAAGGAAGAGGCGTCGAAATCACACCTTCGCCAATACCCTCGTCCTACGTCACTTCGTGCCTACCTGTGTCCGTGTGTTTTCGCGGATGGCGCTTTTGGTTATCCAGATGTGTCGACCATTCCCCATCCAATCGACCATTTCTCCACTGTACAACAGGTCCGAACTTTTTCTTACTTTGGAACGTCTTGCTTTAACGTACCACCCAATAGCGCTCATCTAACAACGGAATTTGAAGGACACCGTTCGTCGAAACCTGACGGATGCGGTTACGGATACTTTCGCAAAATTGTGTATGTGGATTATTGGCTTTGAGGTTGCTGCCTCCATTTACAATCTTGAAAATTATGGGTTTCTTATCATTTTTTTTCGTTCGTGAAAGGAAAAGACTTGGAAATATTGATCTTTAAATATGTTTTGTTTGATAGTTTAATTGTTTGGAAGCAACGCATACACTTTTTGGGCTAATTGCCCATTTTTTACATTAATGTTTAGAAGAATATTAAAAACAAAAAAAAACAAAAAATTGCCCTCACCCTGTAATTATCGGAAAAAAAAAACATTGAAATGATTTTTTAAGACAAGACTCATACGCTGTTGGCGAACCAGGATTTTTGAAATATGTCCAAAATTCAGTAAATAGAAGCTCGATAAAGTCAATTTTATGACTTTTCATGACTTTTTTTATGTTTGAAGGCGAAAGTACGTTTTATTTTTGGAATTGAAAATAATATGGAGGTTCATCGTCAAACTGCTGATGCAACGAAGATTTTTGACGAAATCCATTGAAATCGGTGGAATAGTTTCGGCGCAATAAATCCCGCATTTGGGAAAAACATAGTTTTGAGAAAAACTCGGTGAAAATTGCATATAGCTCTTTTTACTCGGCACGAACGTTCTTGTCGTATTTTTGCGACAGCTCCGACAATTTTTTAAATTTCGCTATTAATTTATGAAAAACAGAAATCTGTTTCTTTTTTTTTTTTTTCAAATTTGTAATTTGTAAATTCGTTCTTTAAGTTTCCTTTTTCTGTCCTTGTCATGGTTGTCCACAGAGAGAATCAATTTCCATTATTACTCCCTCAGCACTCTTTTTCCTCTCTCAGAGTCCCTCATCGTCCACCCGTTCATTCCCTTTTACAGACGTCTTGAGCCACCGTTTCTCAGGATTCCGAATACCACGAATATGGAGACACCTCCTGTTTGGATCACCACAGGCCGTTTTTATTTCCTCCCAACCGTAGCCATCTTTATTTCCTTTTTTTCCGTCGAAAACTCGACAGGTGAGGACTGGATCAAATAACCGTCGGAATAATCTGTGTCCAACCGATTAATTCAAACTGACTCAATCGACGCGTAAGATGATTGATAGAAGATCATTCTGGAATCAAATTATACAATGACCTTCACTGATCTATTATCCAAGATTAATGGCGCTTGATTAGCAAATTATTTATTGATTAAATATAATAATAATAATAATAATAAAAATAATAAATACTAATAAATAATAATAATAAATAATAATAAATAATAATCATAATAATATTAATAATCATAATAATATTAATAATAATAATATCAATAATAACAATAAATAAAATACACCAGATCCATTGGTTATATAAATGAACAAACTGCCCAATTAATTGAATTAAAATAAACAAAAATTTACGAAATTCACACCCACAATTATTTATAAAAAATTGAACAAAAATTCATGGTTCGTCTTTAGAATGTATATTTCAAAGAGAGATCATTATTATTCAAATTTTTCTTATTTCCAATATATTTCTTTCATCCAATATCGAACATCTTTCGAAATGCATTTTTTTTTAATATGGCTTAGGTAAAAATGAAGGAACAATTGTTTTCAATGGCCGTTTATTTATTAAAAAAGGCTGCTTTTTGTAAAGAAAATATTATATTCGGGTAGGAAATAATGATGAAATTAAATTAATTATTAGTGATATTAGTTTGTAACCGTTTGGAAAATTCCTCGTTAATTTGTTCATTAAACCAATTTATATAGCACGTTTGCTGGTTTTACGTTTTGTAGGTACGATATTTATTGCTAATTTTGTTTACTACAAGCTTGCCTTGTTTCAACATTATTGGACGTGAAATTAAGAGAGCAGGGATGCAAATTAAGAGTCAGTCGAAAGTAAGTTACCAAAAGACACAGTGCGTGATTTTTAAAAACGAAAATCGTATGTTTGTGTGTTAAGGTGTGCGCCTATGTGCATTATGTATAAATATAGTGAAATTCGGACAGGAACACAAGCCGGTTGAAAATAAAGTCCGAGAAGTCTCTCTCTCTCTCTCTCTCTCTTTTCTCTCTCTCTCTCTCTCTCTCTCTCGAGCCCTTTTATATAACATTCGAGGGGTAGTTCTAGTGTCTACCTGCTGGGCGTTATTCGAAGGCGCTACTTAATTATCCTCGAGTCTCTAATCTGCACATTCGACCGCCACATCGGGCCAACACACACGCCACACGTCGCCTTGTGCACCAACCTCAACGTATTATATTTGCCATTCTTATATATATATAAGCATTTCAATGTAAAATCCATATTTGGAAATGATCCATTTCGCGTTTAAACCACTGAAAGGAGTCAACAAATTTTAGTTTCTTTTTTTTTTAGTTTTGTTTGGGTTTGTTTGGGTTTGGGTTTGTCTGGGTTTGTTTGGGTTTGTTTGGGTTTGTTTGGGTTTGTTTGGGTTTGTTTGGGTTTGTTTGGGTTTGTTTGGGTTTGTTTGGGTTAAGGAAAATTTATAATTATTTTTTTTCGTCGCCAGTTTTAATTATGAAACCTGTATGAATTTATGTTGCAAATTACTCTGCTATATTGTTAAATACGCTCGTTGAATGTATATTTTTATATTATTTTTTTCTTTTACTTTATTTATTATTTTTATTTTAATTTTTTTTTTTATTTCCTGTTGCTTATGCATTCAGAAATTCGTCGATGGTATTTCTACCAATTATGAATTACTATTTTACAAGCGTTAAAAATTGTAATTTAAAAAAAAGAGCCGTTGATGATAAATTGTTGATTCGTCGATTCTCGTGATTTTCTGCAATGCATTTTAATAAAATTATATCCAGAATATATTTAAATAACAATTATACCATTAATTTAATTTTAATAGAGTTACATTTAGAATACATTTTCACAAAAACGCATCCATAATGCATTTTGATCAAATGAATTCCGAAATACACTTTTTATAAAATTATATCTAAAATGCACTTTCATAAAATTGCATAAAAAAATGCACTTTCATAAAATTGCATAAAAAAATGCACTTTCATAAAATTGCATAAAAAATGCACTTTCACAAAATTGCATTAAAAAATGCACTTTCACAAAATTGCATTAAAAAATGCACTTTCATAAAATTGCATAAAAAAATGCACTTTCATAAAATTACACCACTAATCATGTTTGCAAGTGTGATTTTTTTTTGTTTCAGAATTTCAACGTATTATATAAATCGCATAAAAAAAGCATTTTCATAAAATTGCATAAAAAATTCACGTTCATAAAATTGCATTAAAAAATGCACTTTCATAAAATTGCATAAAAAATGCACTTTCATAAAATTGCAGAAAAAATGCACTTTCATAAAATTACATCATTAATCACGTTTGCAAGTGTGATTTTTTTCTGTTTCAAAATTTCGTAAAATTGTAAAATTGGTAGAACGAGTATAGAATATCCCATATGTGCATGTGGATCGGGAAGCAATGATCTAGAGCGTGGCTAAACAGAAATCTCCCCCCCCCCCCTCCTCTCCAGAAATGAGAGAGTTATCGAAACGCAAGGATGGGCCTCAGGAAGACCGTACAGGGATCTTTCGAACTCGAAGTTTCAAAAATTCGTGTAAAAATTCTTTAGACTTTCTTAAATATTTTTTTTTTGTTTATTTTTTTACCTCATTCTTTCCATTGGCCTAGGGATAAAGCGATGAGGAAGACAAAAGAGAATTGAAGGCAAGAAGAAGGGATACGAAAAGGAAAAAAAAAAAAAATACGGTGGCATCTGTTACCCTAAGAGAAAAAGGGTGTATCCGAGTGGACCACACTACGAGATAACGACTATATTAAATATGGCGGGGCTAATAACTCGCACCAGGCGATATTCTCCACGCAGGGCGCGAAACTATTCCGTCCTTTTCTTCTCTCATTTCGAATGGTTATTTCGTCGAGAATTGGAGATCGATGTTGGTGCATACCGGGAAAGACCAAGATGGCGCACGAAGATGCTGGGTAACCCGAAACGGAAGTTCAGCCGGTTAACAATTTGCAAGCATCCAACGGTTTTGTCATAATTCGATGGGGATATGGGAAGATATGTTACTAGAAAATTATAAACTATGGTTTAAGGGTATATAAAAAATTATTTAAATAAAAAACAAAAGAAAAATGAAAAATAAAAACGGTTAAAGTATAGTTAAAATTGACAGATAAAAAACATGACATTAAATTAATAATTGACAAAGAAAAATAGTTATATTAAATTGAAAATTAAGAAAGAAAATGAAGACAAAAATGGATTTTTGTAATTTTGGATTTAAATAGAAATGACAAAAAAAAAAAATAGAAACAATGAAATTAAATTTGAAAATGAAAAATATAAAAAAATTTAAGGGAATACAGAATTAAACAATTTAAAGAACCAAATCATCGTAGCACTGAGAATGAAAAAAGTAATTAACTCAAATTACAAAATCAAAATAATCCAATGGCATTAAAAATTGGCAAAGAAAAATCATTAAATTTAATACAAAATTAACATGTAAAAAGAATGAAAAAATGGATTCGTGTGATTTTTTATTAAATCCAAAATGACAGAAAAATAGAAAGAATTCAATTCATTTAAAAACACTATTAATCAAAAGTATTAAATCAAATACAAAATAAAAAATTCAAAGAACCAAATAATCATGGCACGAGCAACAAAAATTTGATTAACTCAAATTCAAATTGATCTAATTGTCGATTCGGCCAAAAACACGAAATATCTTTAAATTATACATAAAATAGAGATAAACAAAGATAAGAAATCAGCGATGGAGATATATTGAAAAATCTTCTACAGAAATAAATACCGTTGATACGAAAATTGATATCAGCTGTTCATTTGGCTCCTCTTGCGTTCAAATCCAATTAACGACAATATAAACAATCTATATTGTCGTTAATTGGATTCAACAATTCATTGAAACTCCAATTGAAATGGAGTATCTTCAAACGTATGTGAAAATGTAACGGAAAACAACCAGGGAACACATCCGCAGTTTGCAGAAGTCTTACCTACTGACCTCCGCTTTTAATGCGCCTAGGACCTGGAAGAAGGTTGGTCTCGCTCCATCAGAGGTTAATCCTTCCTCACGCCCAGTCTCCGACTGAGCAGCTCTTTCCGCAGCCTGTTTGCTACATTGCTTGCTGAGGTGAGACTCTCGAACTTACACTCGTAACCTTCCTCGCAAGTTTTGTCCATTCAACCTCCACATGGCCCCTTCTACTCGAAGCACTTTGCCCACAGAGACAACTACGGGCAAACACCAAGTCTATACGTGTCTTTTTTTTAGCTCTCTATTTTTATAGCTTCATGTATACACACTGACCAAACGAATTAACTGAGCCAAAGTTAGTTAAACCATTAAACAATTCATAATTAAAACCATAAAAAATAATGTAATAATTAAAACCATTAAACAATCAACAATTAAAACATCACCATGATTATACCAGGCCAAACGCAGCTTTGGCTTTTCGTCAAAAAAAATTGCTTAATTAGGCTAGCAAATTCCGACACTTTTCGATGGGCAAAAAAATCAAAAAAAATATCGAACAAGCACTGATTGCAATTTTTCACATCAAAAGATGAAACATTTTTCAAAATTGGGATATTACAAGTTGCTCTAAAGCTGGCAAAAAGTCATTAATAATAGCTATGATATTATTTAATAAACGTTTATTGAGGGTAAGAAAAAGTGTGTTTTCTTTGATTCCAAAAATGGACAGAACTTTCCGGAAGACTTGATATGTGTGTATATATATATATATATATATATATATATCTATTGAGTCGCGCACGCGAGAGATCGTGTGCACAGAATTTCAGGCGTTGGTTGATCTATAGCACGGCCTGTACACGAGCCAGGTTCACCACGATAACTGAGGTGAGAGCGAGAGTGTAGGGTATCTCCTGCTCACGGAGAGAGAGAGCTCTGTAATCAGGAGCCGCGAGCCGCTGGCGGCGAGCCCGTGGTCTCCCTCCGCCAATACTTCCCTCTCGTTCTCAAGCTCGAGAGAGGGCTACGTTGGGTCCTTCGGGGCCTCATTGCCATTAACCCTATGCGCCCGGAATCTCCCACCTCTCTTAGGCCCTGCCTGCCCGTATCGGCCTTCTGCGAACGTTCTAGGGCCCTATTTCGAACGTGACGTCATACTGCTGCATATCCCGATGAACGCGCTCGAATATGATGATGGCACGATCAACGAGCCTCCTTGCGGGTGAAGAACGTGTGCCTCGATAATCGAAAAATCCGTAATACACCTTATTAATGTAAGTACATGCATTATACGCCGCCTGTAGGAGTAGCAAGACGGTGGTGGGCTTCTCGATCAATTAATTAATAATCGATTCGTTATACGACGGATTAGTTAATTGTTCAAGCTCATTTTGAGTCAGGTAGAATTAGAAAAATGTGGGCGATAGAAATAGTGTACAGCAATCGCTGATAGATGAGCCGGTGAAGCCTGATTACTGATTAGGACCTTTTGCTGGGTCAGTTGGTGGTGCCTGATTACGTAATTATTGATTAGGACCTTTCACTTGGTCAGTTGGTGGTACCTGATTATCTAATTATTCATTAGGGCATTTTGCTCGCTATGCTGGTGGTGCCTACTTTAGGACTTTTTCTTGCCCAAGCTGATTGCTAATTTGGAATTTTTGCTTGGTCAACTTGTGGTGCCTGATTACGTGATTATTGATTAGAACATTTTTCTTGATCAGCGTCAGGATTTATTAGAAGCTTCTGCCTCTTGGTCATCAGGGCAAAAAGCAGCTTCTCCTTGTACAGCATCAGGGTAGAAAGAACCTTTTGCTCCGTTCACCGTCAAAGGGATTACAACCTGCTGCTTGTTCATCCTCAGAACTCATTTTGCTTGTTCAGCGTCAGGATAGACATAACCTCCTGCTCCAACAGGATCAGGATTGGTTATGATCTTTTGAGTCTTCAGCACCGAAGCAGAAATAACTATTTCGTTAGGCTAAGAATGAAATCTTCGTTCGGTTTTAATCAATTTTTTTCTCCAACAAGCCTAAACCCATTTTTGACATTTGCGTCACTTTCCGCATCGAACCTATCAGCTCTCTTTTCGCCAATTTCCGTGCGGCTGTCATCAATTAAACCCGAATCATCTTATTGGATATCTTTAATCCTACATTTTCATCACAAATTGTTTTTTTTTTTTTGCTCGTCACTTTTTTTCGTTTGTTTTTGAAACACTGTCGATCGAACGTTCCCGAACTCAACGAGGTACCGTTTTCGAGAATGTTCGAGCAATTTGCGAACGTTAATTCTTCGTTATAAAAGGCGAGCTTGGGATCCCGATTCGTCAAGGGCTCGATACACTTGTACGAATTAATTAACTGTGTATCCGGAGTTACTCCTCGGTCAAGACTGACGGAAGAATATGATTCGGTCTTCAGGAATGTTTTTCTTTTTTGTATTCTTTTTTTTATTACCTTCCTTTCGATCCGCTCTCGTGCATTTATGTATACATATATATATGTATATATATATATTTATATCCGGCATTTCTCTTTACGATACAATAATTTGGCTTCTCGAGTGTTAAGTAGACGTTGAATCCATCAAACGTGGAGGGTCAATCAGCCCATTTCTTTGTGTTCGTACCTCTGTGTTCGTGTGTATTTGTGTGTGTGTGTGTGTGTGGGTGCACGCGCCATTACCTCAGCATGAGGTCAGCACGAGATCCTTTCGCGCGAATAAACGGGAATGAAAGTTTTTATTTCATCGAGAGAGACGGATCGCTTGATACCACAAGCGAAAATACACACATACGGTATTAATGTACACCTGCGAATCTGGTGTACCGGAATCTATCTCTTTTTCTTTTTTGTTTTTTGCTTCGTTTTTTTTTTTTTCCAGTCAGCGTTTAATGAAGAGACCGCAGGTATTTATTGGACGAGGATGTCTTCAATTCCGATTTATGACTTATCATTCTCATTTTATATACAGGGTGAATCACATAGATTTCCGGTCGTCGATTTCGACCGGTTTCTAATGCCCGGATAAGTGCTCGGTCGTGAAACGAAAATTCACCGATATAATAACAAATTCGATCCCGATTAAGGTGGTAAGTGGAACTTTTATTTTAAACTTCCTCGTTGAAAAGAAAATTGATTTTTTTTTGTATACTGTAACATAGGAATTCAGAATTACGTCCGCGATAATTCAGGGTGTACTTTGCCAATGAAATACGACGGTAATTAATTCGTGAAATCAATTAATTTAACACGCGTTTGGAAAATACGTGCGGATCGATATCTTTCGAACGGAAATATTAATTGTTTGCGATTAGATATAAAGGATGGAAAATACGAAAAGGATCAACAAAACTGTCATGATTATATCTGTTTCGTTGAAAAATATAGATTACTACATTTCAAGCAGATATTATAGATCGAACCGATCAATTTTTGGCTTTGCAAACAAACGACGTTTCGTAATGTTTTTTCGGGAACAGAGTTTAGGAAATGGCAGTTGATAAGACGGTTTGAGTAAAGCTGATTGTTATTTAAGCACTTCATTATTTATCAGAATAATTGAACACGTTTATTAGCAACAATTATCGAATAATTATTTTCTTATGATGAATGTTATTGTGCTGAATTATTATTTTTATTATTAAGCTGACCCATGACGTTTGTTTGGGTTTGTTTGGGTTGAATATTATTGAATATTATTATGCTTAACTATTATTTTTATTATTAAGCTGACCCATGACGTTTGTTTGGGTTTGTTTGGGTTGAATATTATTGAATATTATTGAATATTATTATGCTTAACTATTATTTTTATTACTAAGCTGACCCATGATGTTTGTTTGGGTTTGTTTGGGTTGAATATAATTGAATATTATTGAATATTATTATGCTTAACTATTATTTTTATTACTAAGCTGACCCATGATGTTTGTTTGGGTTTGTTTGGGTTGAATATTATTGAATATTATTATGCTTAACTATTATTTTTATTATTAACCTGACCCATGACGTTTTTCAAATTGTTGTATTTCGGTAAATATGCATTTTTGGCTTGTGAATATTTTTTTTGGTAAATGATCCGTATTTTATGGGCTTAAATTTATTATTTAAAAAAACGAAGATAAAATGGCAAAGCGTTCACTCAAAATGGGGAATGTGTTGAAAAATACGTACAGGAAAAAATTTATCACCCAATGCTTAATAAAGCCCACGATTTAAATATCCAAAACTACAAAGTCAAACGGATTGAGCTGTCATCGTCGAGTGTCTAACTTTGAATGGCGACAATTGCCACAGGAACCGCCGCGCCGTT
>JAPYZI010006923.1:2500-7500 GCA_030523105.1 Ophioninae sp. A BG-2022a
TTCAAATGTTTTTTATTTCTGCAATTGCCATTTTTCGTAAGTATTTGAAAATCGATTGAAAGCCAAACGAAATATTAATTATGTCGATAAATAATCTTTGCGAATTGTGAAAATAAAATAATCGTGATTTTTCAATTGAAACCGTATTTTTAGGAACGTTGTCTATCGCGTAGACGAGAGGAAAAAAATAATCATTTTTATTTATTTCTTTTCGACGAACAATCAGATTTTCGTGTAACATTTAAGGTGCAATAGCTTGAAATGAAATGGCATGTACAACCTGTCGGTTTGACGTAGAATCTCTGATGTACTATGGAGCATACTGATCACGTCAATGTAACAACTCCATCACGTACTTGTACTCTGCTTTATTTTTCCCACTGCCTGTTACCATGATCTGCTAAATCATTCGCACCGATGAAATCGATACGTCCGAAGTTTTTAACACCTTAAACGAATATCACTTTTCCGCGAAGAAACCTCAACCGACGTGAGTTGAACGTTACACATCGGCAAATATACGATAAAAGAATAATTGACATATCAAAAATCCATGATAACGACTGTATGCAATTATAACAAGCATTCCTGTGATCAAAAAAGTAGCTACGAGCTATCGCTGTTCAGCGGCGTTATTTTTCTCAATCAGCAGTTTTTTTTTTCTTTTTTTTTTTTTTTTTTATCAGCGACAGAAACCGTGTCATTATTATAAACAAAAAAATCTCCAACGTTCACGAATAATCAATGGACACGAAACATTTTTTTAAACACTCGGTTCGTCAGATGCACATGTAATGCAAAATGTTGAAGGCACATGCTTGGAGCGTGGATTGCGACGATAATATGTTTTGTCACTGTTTACACCACGAATAAAAAAGGTAATATGCATGCCCGAGGTATTACAACGTTGTATGGTACACCAAGAAGAGGCTCCAAGAGCGGACTAAAAAACGCGTTTAAAATCGCGAACACTCGACAGTCTGGTCGCAAGAGCAAGGATCACGAAAAACCGTCCCGATAGAGTCGTTCTGGTATTCGCTCTGTATCGCCAAGAATTTTAATGTGAATTGCTCGTGAATACAGTAGGATTTCGATGTAGGGTTTAAGACTCGAAGCGCAACGGTCTCTCCCCGGCATACGTTGATGGGCGTGGCGTACGTTGGGCGGGCCATTCAATGGGCGGGTCGTGACATACCTCCGAAGTACGTACTGCACAGTTTCGAGGCGGAGACTACGCCCCTTTGGGACGTTGGCCACGCCTGTGGAGGCGGAGGCCACGCCCCTTTGGGCCGCTGGCCACGCCTGTGGAGGCGGAGGTCACGCCCCTTTGGGAAGTTGGTCACGCCCGTGGAGGCGGAGGCCACGCCCCTTTGGGAGGATGGCCACGCCTGCGGAGATGAAAACCACGCCCATTTAGGGCGCTGACCACGCCTGCGGGGGCGGAGCATTGCCCCATTGGACAGTGTTGACCACGCCTATCGCAGGCGGGGCTCCGTGTCATTCGTAGGCGTTACCCATGCTGATCGAAATCTATCGAAAGATCGCACTAACGAGAGGCGCTGACCACGCCCAACGAAGGCGGGGATAAGTCCCTTGGTGGCCGTTGCTACGCCTATCGGAGGAGGAACTAGGTCCTCGGAGGCGTGCATCACGCCCACTCGAGGCGGGCCATCGTGCCTTACGAAGCCACCCATCGGAGGTGCGGACTAGGCTCATTGAAGATGTTGGCCACGCCTATCAGAGGAGGGGCATCGTGGGGGGCATCGAGCGAGACGGTCGACCCAGCCCATCGGAACGATGGTAGGGATAATCAGTCTTGCTCACCCGATCAACCGTGGGGGCGAACTTCAAAGGTGCCAGTTTTAACTGCGCAACCGAGACTCAATAAACGGCTGACCGTTTAATAGAGAATGCAACGTTTTTCATCGGATAACTCTTATAGCCGTAATTCGTGGCGAGAAGCTGTAACGGATAATAATCATTTTCTATCTCACTACGAAGTATCGTACACAATTTATCGCGAAAACTTTTCGACTGTACTTTTTCGCGCCTGTACCACATTACGTACGTGCTTGACGTCTGTAAATAGAGAAAAATAATGTTGTCTAGTTATTTATTGTACGCCAGTGTTTTTTTTTTTTTTTTTTTTAATATGAATATTGTATATTAATTATTATATTGTTCTTATTATATAATTATTATATTGCTGTAGTTTATATAGAACACATACGTACATAAACACTTATATACAGGGTGGCGACGAAAATTCTCCTGGAATAAATGATATCTAATTTTGGTAATTAGTGTGAGTAAAAAGTTGTACGTTGAGAAGAAAAAAAAAAAGGCATTCCATTTCACACTTAGCAGAATGGAGGTCATTCAGTCATAAATATGTATTCATTGTACATACATCTTAGATAAATTTTTATCTCGATCATGAGATATACGAAACAAAATTTCGAGGACGATTCGTATCGCAACTTTTTTGAACTTTGTTTCTCAACGAGCTTTTTTTTTATTATTAAAAATGTGATTTTTGTATTTCCTAAATAGAATTTGTTAATACAATTTGTTAAGTTACAAATCTCGAATAAGGAAACGTTAAAATGTTTCAGTGTCAGCGTGAACATTTTTTCCAACATTTTTTAACGATCATCACGAAAATGCTATCCGTATGCTAATTAACGCTTTAACAAATGCATATCCACGCTAGCATTATCACCCTGTATATGAATATGTATATATTTTTAATATATATATATATATATGAATTATTAATATTATCTGTATATATCAATTTATTATTTATACGTGTTAAAACAATAGGTATATATGTATATTTATTTATTTACGTGTACATTTTTATTCGTAAATATTCGTAGTTCGATGTAGTAGCTGTCGTATAAAAATAGTTCCCACTCACAAAGTCTCAATAACGAATTTCAATGAAATTGTTATTTTGCATCGCAGCAGTGTCACGTAGTTCATACATTAATACGTAATCGTTGTTATAAATAAAAAAATTTTTTTTTTTTTTTTTTTGACACGCTCATCGACACGGACGTACATGGAGAACGCCTTCTTTTTTTGCACTGCACACTGTCGTGTTAAATATTCGTGCATTGTTGTCTAATATTTATTCACCTCGCTCTCTCTCTCTCTCTCTCTCTTTTTCTCTCCCGCGTCCAACTCCTCCTCTCTTGTCTTACGAAATGCTTGCGTATGTCTGGCTGGCTACGCATTTCGGTGTACGCGATGCCAACGCAGAGACGAAAAAGGGGAAATTTCTTTTTCGTTTTGTTTCGTTGTCTGTACGAAAAAAAAAAATAATAATAATAATAAATGTAAAAATGGAAGATCAAATGGGAAAAAAAAGGAAATGAAAAAGTGAGGCAGTTATGGCTGCGAATGAAGGTGGAAGATTCGTTTCTTTTTTTTTTTTTATGACTTTGAAATATGCATAGTTGGAATGCGACGAAATGTTTTTTTTTTTTTTTTTTTTTTTTTTTTTCTACTAAATTTCCGGTTACGGTAGAAGATTTTGGATGAAAAAAAGAAGAGAACCCAAAGAAAGCAAACATATTTGAAGAATACAGTTTTTCAATGATAATATAAAGGAAATTTATTTTTAAATTCGTTTTAATTCTCGTTACGAAATAAGTTTTTCATTGGTATTACAAAAGGATTCTTTTTTTTTAAATTTGTTGCAATCCACTCGTGCAAACTTCAATCCCGATTTCTTATTTTTAATCCCCTCTTTGATTTTCTCTCTTGGTCTCTTTCCCTCTCTTTCCCTCTTTCTCTTTGTCCTCCCGTCTCACCCTCTCTCTCTCTCTCTCTTTCTCTCGTTCTCTCTCTCGGTCGACTTTTCGCCACTTTCTTGAATACACGAATGAAAAAAACATATTGAAAAAAGGTAAAAAAAGAAAAAAAATAGACGATGCAGCATTAGTAACGGAACCGTCTGCCACGAAGGAGAGAAAAATGAATGGCTGCGTATGGATAAGGTTGAGACCGAGATGAAAGTGAAGGAGCGGAGATGAAAGTGTAATGGTTATTGGGTTGGGAGAGCTGCCTGTGATGGAAAGTGAAAAACAAGAAAAAAAAAAAAAAAAAGGACGCAAGAAAGAGAGAGAGAGAGAGGAGGTGAGAAGGGGGGGTTGAGGCCTGAGAGGGACGAATATAAAGATCTCAAACATGTCGAAAAAAATACCAACTGTTCCAGGACCTTAAGAAGCGCGGTTCCCACAGTTGTGACATGCAGGCCCTACAGCCACTTCCGGTCTCAGGCGGGGCGACGACCGCTATGACTACCGCCACTTCCACCGCGGCCCATCAACAGCAACCTCATCTTACCGAAATCGCTTGATTTTCCAAAATCGAGCGACCGATTGGCCCGAATTCACCTGGGGAATGGTGACCTTCGACCTCTGCCAATCAAGGTCAAATCGGGACTCGAACGCCGAAATTAAACGTGACACACGAATGTCTGACCAACAACGAGCTGTTCTACTTAATTTGTGGGATAGAACAGACCCAACGGTCAACAGACCGTGTTCACGGTGAGCCATCATTAGCGAAACACAATATATAATGTTCAGTGTAATGTGCCATAACTCATGAGGAAATAAATTATGTCTTACTGGAAATAAAACGTGAGAAATTTCATCCTTTAAGCTTCTCCTATCCTGAAAAGTAAAGGTTGAAAGTATAAATATCGATGCACATCGTGAAATAATATTTCGATCGAAAAATTTTTCCAACAAAAGTTGTTGGGCATAATAAAATACGTGAAAAGTTATCTGGTATCCAACCCTCTATCTTTGAAAATAGAGATACTAAAACGATTTGAAAAATTGGGGTTGACATGAACATTTTGAAAAATTGTAATAAATATTTATTCGGATATTTTGCCATTTTTTTCGATAAAAAGATAAGTTCCTTTTTATTACCGCAGAAATCCTGTATTTTTTTAGCATCTTCGTTTCGAATTTGATGTT
>JAPYZI010006925.1:0-10295 GCA_030523105.1 Ophioninae sp. A BG-2022a
ATCGGCACACGAAATTTGAACTTGCTAAAACTACTAGTTCCGCCATCTATGATTTGTATTTGGTATTAAAATGTTCGGTGTGGTATGTTACAATGCAGTCACATTGATTTGAATGATCTAAAATGTTCAATATACATTTTAGCGGGAGGGGCTGATATTTGGATCGGTAACCGCTTAGCCGTGCTCTGGCTGACGCATCGACCAGTGTGCTGGAGGCCGATTTTTCTGAGCCTTGCTGTACATACTTTAACAAAAACTCTGTGCACCCAGGAACCGGAAGAATACAGGGTCATCCATACAAGTGCGGGTTTTCCACGGTGCCCTTCGAAAATACAGTATAATGTAGCATAAGTCGAATTTGGCCACAACGGGGGTTCGGATTCAGATGCGGTATTGGAACGGATGCAAATATGAGGGAGTAAAAAGCGGTACAGAGGTGAAAACAAGGAGAAAGAAGGAAGGAAAGAAAACGAGGAGCGCAGTGGGGCGCATACCCATGAGCAAAATTCTCTGAAAGTAGAAGGAAACTTGTTGCAGTTGTTTGAAGTCCATTTCCGTTTTCTTCAACTGCGATTACGTCGTTTTCTATGAACTACTTTACATCTTCAATTTTTAGTGCTTTTTTCGACGCTACAAATCTTTTTAGCACGAAACCTTACAAAAATAATTTTTCAAGGGATTCGTCGTTCCAGGTGTCTCCTCATATTTTATTAATGATAGTCGCGTAATTCATCACTTTCTTAAAACAAATTCGTTATCCTATCATCGCGAGTATGTACAACAATACACGCGGAACTCCGAAAAATATTGATACTGAAAAAAGCACGACACAGGCATCGTACATAATAAAATTAAATTATACAATAAGTCAACGAAATATCGGGCGATCTTTCTAAATTCGCACTTTTTTCCTCCCTGTTTTTATTTCGCCTCTCTTAATCTTTCTTCTCTGTTTATTTAATATACCATTAAGGCACTAAAAAAAGTTTCTTGAAATGTAATTATAGCTGTACGCGATAAATATAAGTAGCGACGACGAGGGAATTCCAAACCCAATATTATTTTCGGAGCCATCTAGTTGTCGAATTCCTGTGAACAAGAAAGAAAGAAGAAGTTCATTATGGAGACGGAAAATTCATAAAATCAATAATAGATAATAATAAAATAAAATCTATACCTTCCTAAAATAATAACGGAATCAATAAAAGAACAATAATCATTCCAAAACAGAAAACAAATAATAGCGACACGTACAAAAAATTCTGCAAATATAATTACAACGATAGAAAAATGTTTTTAATATTAGAAACTTATACTACAAATATGATGAAATTATATAAAAAATAAATTAACAGAAAAAAGTAAGTATATAATAATGGATAAAAATAAGAAAATAAATAAGCAAGAAATTGAAATCAATTCATGAAGAGAAAAATAATTGCAAACTAAAAGACCGACGCTAGTGGATGGGCGGTCGGGGTGCGGCTTTAAAAGTAAGTGAAATTGAGCAGCGCTACGTCGACTGATACTGGGACTGGTGTGACCGCTTAGCCGTGCTTTCACTGGCCCATCGACCATTGACCCGCCGGTTAATGGGATGGAAGCCCGATTTTTCTGAGACATTGGTGTACATACTTTGACCAAAAGTCTGTATACCAAGGCATCAAAAGAATACAGGGGCCGGTATTTTGACAGTACGGGTTTTTGACAGCTTCCCCGCACCCTTGGAAAATGCGGTATAGGGTAGCTGTAAATGGGCTGCGGCCGAATCGGAAGATAGGTTCTAGTAGGATATTGGAACAGGCAAGAAATATGGCAGAACCGGAAAGATATTTGGTGGAATAGTTGAATAGGAAAAAAATGGAAGGGGCCAGGTGGGGACAGATAAAAGCGGTGACCGCTAAAAGTGTATACCATAAGGAAGAAAATCACTTTTTTTAATAATTGCAAAGTAAAAATAATATTAATAAAATAAAATAACAACAAGAGATAGTACATAAATGATTAAATATCTACCTTTGACAGCCAATAGTTGATTTCTTCCTGAATCGATACCTCGTCTAAACTCGATTCGTTAACGCTGTCAGGAACATTTTTATCAGCCGATTGACCCCCACTGCTGCTTCTCGGAGTTTGTCCTTTTTCCCGGACCTCACGACGTTGCTCGACCACGGGACCGCCGGATCGCGATCCTTTCAGTGATTTGACACCTGCTTCAATCAACAACAACAAAAATTAATTGATTTTTTTATTTCGTCGCAAAAGGTTTGTCAACAACGTTTGAAATCTGGAAATTTGAGAACATTTCTCCGTGCTCAGTTTCATGCTAAACTACAACGGTAAACGAAAAAATCTCGGTTCATTTTTTTTTGTATTATTGGGATTAACGAGTATAAAAATAATGCTTTTTTTTGTTTTCGAGACGACTATTCTAAAAAAGGTATGATTATTATTATTGATATTTTTCTAAGAAAACGGTATTTTGTTGTACGAGCTTTCTGCTATTTACGTTTCCATCCTTGAATGTCCGCATCCTCCTCCTCTGGCTCTTCTTCCTCTTCCTCCTCGTCTTCGGAATCCTCTTCGTCCTCGCTCTCGGTCGGTGAGGGCAACTTTCCATATTTCGCTTCTAACTTAGCTACCAATTCACTGTCATCGGGTTCCTCGATCTCCTCGTCCTCGAGTTCTTCTTCCTCATCCTCCTCTTCTTCTTCTTCTTCCTCCTCCTCCTCCTCCTCCTCTTCGCTCACCTCTTCGTCGTCCTCGTCGGCCTCGGTTGCTGACTGACGCTCGCTCTCCGACGTCATCGTCTCCTCCATTTCTTCCCCTTTCTTCGGCGATCTCGCATCGATCTTCGCTGGTATACCTTCGGAGGTGTTGAAAATAAAAAAACATTGCCGTTTTTCCATCAGTCGCCAAAATTATCGAATCCATTTTTCTCAAATATTCTACTTCAATTTTGTCATTGGATCGCAACTGCTCGCAAATCTCACGTTTCTGGATGACTGTTTAGTGTTACGTCAATTTTATCGGTTCACATAATATTTAACCCTTTATAGACTATTGTGACATTTCTGTAACAAACCTTAACAATCCCGCTAAAATGTATACTAAACATTTTAGATCATTCAAATCAATGTCACTGCTTTGTAACATACCACACCGAACATTTTAATACCAAATTCAAATCATAGATCGCGGAACTAGTAGTTTTAGCAAGTTCAAATTTCGTGTGCCGGTGAAAGTGACAAGTCGAAACTCGTTGAAACTTGGATTTTATAAAAATATAATAAAAGTGTGTAAAATTGTAGTTCTTTCGTCGAAACCTATAGGTAAGTGTATGATTTTGTTCATATATTGTTAGCAAAGCACATTTTTTCTTTTAGTTTCACTCAATGTTGCAGTAATGTTACACTCCCTAAAATGCCAAATAAATAAATTGTTTAAACCTATCATATTCCAAAGTAATTAAAAATTTTATGATCTTGGGCTACAAAGGGTTAATATCGAATTTAGAAATATTTTGTGGAGTGCTTTTTTTATATTTACAATAAATTAATCAACAATATTTTAAAAATTTTCTGCCGCACTTCGAATTCTAAAAAATATTCGATCATTGAATTGAGTGATATAACAATTAAAAAATAATTGAATATCTATAGATAAAGGTAAAAATCATTGTTTTTATTACTATAGCTATTCAAATCGTTTCAATTTTGATAACTGTTTTGAAAATAAAATTAAATTTCGATGATTAGCGCAACATTTGTTCACTCTCATTAAGAACAAATTGTAATAATGTTAATTATGAACATTGACGCGCCAAATTTCAAAATTTGCCGACTACGAACCTTTGTGAAAGGTTTTTTCCTGCATCGAAACATGTCGAACCTGCGGACTTTCTAGCTTGCCCTTCGGTGAACCCTTCCAATTTTCGGTTTCCAGACTTTTATATTTTTCCCCCAATTGCACGTAAGCCTCAGCGATTCTTTCATCCTTGATCACCGATTGATCCTCGTTCTTTATGATCAAATCTTTCGGATTCAAGGGGGGCACTATCGTGTTGCGTCGCGCAAGATCGACGGCCTCTGTGCCATAGGAGCCGCCAGTCAAATCGTCTTCGACTAAAAACCAGCAAACACACGTCATTCTGTCAAACCAAAAAAACAAACGATACGAAAATACACGTTTAAGTAATGATTTACTAAAATTTACATGAATGAAACTTCAACCGATCTAACGCAACTTACAATTGTTCTCGCGAACGGAGGGCATTGCACTTACCTTTTTAACAATTTGACGATACACGTAAAAAATCCAGTTAGTCAATGATGATCATAACATGCGACGAATATTATTTACTCAAGCCCATTGAACGCTATTACTACTACTATTATCATTGCAGCCACAGATAAATAAATATATTATATGATGCAAGTAACAATACAATGAATAATCATATTATCACAATCAAACATTATACATTTGATTTACCATTTTTCCATCGTCTAACGAGTACAAAATGCGCGGCGACGATTAGCGCAACTCCAACGCCGAATTTCACAGCCACTGCAAACCCACATTCTTTATTTTTGATTTTTCATCAATTTATTTCTTAAATTTAATTTTCATCAGCCAACAATTATTTCTTAGGTTCTACGACGCTTGCCCTATAAATTTACGCGCGTGAGTGTGTGTACGTGGGTATATGTGTGAACAGAGATTTTTTCATTTCATAAATAATGGTTAATGGCACGAGAGAAGAGCATAGAGAAGATTCGGTATTTATCATTTTTCTGAGCGAATTGAAATCGTTCATTTTACTTTTAAACTTACCGCTCGATGTTTCTTCCTCAATTTCTGGCTCCTCGTCTGGCTCAATCTCCAATTCATTCGCCACCTCTTCTAGATCGCTCTCTTCTATCTGTAAGGGAAGGACGCAGAGGTGCAGAGGAAAAGGAACGAAAATAATTATGTATTAGAAGCAGTAATAAAATAGCGATGTATAAGGATTGAATATTTTGCAAAAATTTTTAATGCTCCAGGAGCAAACTCTGGGTAAGGATCTAAAGACGTTGAGAATTTTCTTGAACAGGATAGAAGAAGTGACAAGCACATCTACCATAAAGGAGTATTTGACAAAGTGGTAAATTAAAAAATGAGAGATAATTAATTGAAGAACGGAGGAATTCGAAACTGGAGGACTGAAAAGATGAAATAAAATAAATGAACGAGGAAGGCTCAAGATATCGAAAAACTGGTGATATAATTGTAAGTTTAATTGAAGTTCTATATAATAATAGAGAAATGAAAGTTACAAATGTAATTGAAATGAAATGTGGCGAATAAACTTTCATGTTCAATATCTTGTCATTGATAGAGAAGCATTAGAATGATTTATTTACTTTTTCAAATAGTTGTCAGCGGTTTAAAGTATGTGATCTTTCAAAGACTCACTTCCTCGAGTGGCTCTACGCTGTTCTCGTCAATTTCGCCAACCCCGGGAATGCTGAAATACTCCTGCGAAATGTTATCCTCATCGTCCTCTCTCGAGGCCCTTTCACCCCTGATACTGATAATGTCAAGATCATTATTATCAGCCCCCTCATCATCATCTTCTTCCTCTATGTCTTCCTCTTGTTCACTGTCGTCGTTTTCATCCTCCTCCTCCGCCTCCTCCTCCTCCTCCTCCTCCTCTACGTTTTCTTCACTATCACTCGTAGTCCCATCCTCGACAATATTCTCTTCGCTAATGTTCTCCAGTTCCTCGAGAGTGCCGAAGTCATCGTCGTTCTCAACGGAATTATCCTCGTCGAACCCCTCATCGTTCTCAGTCACCTTTACTTCCCTCGTCTCCAATGAGCGTCGGTTTCTCGTCGCTTCCCGTCTCGATACGTAAACTGTACGTTTTGAAAATACCATTTATCACTTTATTTCGATTATTTCCAACAGTAGCGATTTACTAGGAAACAACGGATTAACTCTTTGAAGCATACATTTTGTAAATTATCGTGAAAATTCCTACTCGGAGGTTCTTAGGGTCACTGATCAAATTTTCAATATAAAAAATGGCAATAATGGATAAAAGAAACAATTTCATCAATATTCTCGCAGAGTTCCGTTTTGGATCCACATTTTGAATAAAAAAAATCTGATAGCAGTTTCGTATTCAGCGGCTCTAAAAACCCACATATAGAAATTTAAATCAATATTCTCATAACGTCAAACCCGAGTCAATATTATCGACCTTCTCTGGAATAGCATTAGCCTCTGATGAACCTTCGAATGCCCGATACTAAATTTTTTCACTAAAAAGTGGCGACGGAGGCCGAAAATGAACCTCGAATGACCCTCCTTTGAGCTCTACCGCAGATTCTACTGAACCTCCTTTCGACCTACCATAGGCGGACTGTAAAACCTCCAGACCTTCCATTTAGCCTATTACCGGTACACGTAGCAGGGAGATATGAAATTATTCTTCATACACACGTTGCAATATTTTTGTTTGTACGTTTATTTCCGACACACTGAAAATTCATAAAAGTCAAACTAACACATTTTATTTTAAGTTTACCGTACTCGGCAATTGAGAAATATTCCCTTATCGTGCCGATTATACCAGAATGGATCGATGATGGAAGAAGTATCGCATTTCATGCAAGTTACGCAAAGTCGAGGCTTTAGATAAAAAATAGGTCAAGGAGGGTCCTTACGTGCCACGTATTTCCATACAACTGGGTGTCGAAGGAAGGTTTGGGAGATCTAGCAGGTTCTAAACTGGACCGATCGGAGGCTTCTCCATAGAACTGAACTCGAGGAATAGGTTTCGGTAGGCCCAACGGAGGCTGGCAGCTTATGAATTACAAAAGAAATAGGTTCTGCGAGGTTCAAAGGAGACTCTAAATTTTGACTCGACTACGATTTGCTGTCCGCCATTCTGGATTCGCCATTTTGAATTTCACTAATCTGGCAGCAGATTGGTAATCAGTGACCCCACATACTCACTTACACCGAGATTCAAATTATTTACTTGGATAGATTTATCAAAAATGAATTTTTCGAAAGAAAGTCATTTTTCTAGTTCGTTTATTCATAAATGTTATATTATAAACAATTATGCTAATTAAACTGTATTTCCAAGTTATTTCATCACTATAATAACTAGAATGTTAATATAGTTACCACGATGGTTCAAAAGATTAGTATGATGTACTCATAATTGGGTGTTACCATTTTTTTGAATAATTGCTTCCTCGACGGATTGTCGGTCTTTTTCGTCGTCCAAGCCATCCTCTTTACTTCTGGCTTCCTCTTCCTGTGCCTCTTCTTCTCTTTCTTCCTCTTCTTCTTCTTCTTCTCCCTCTTCCAGTCCTATTCCCTCGTCATCTTCCTTGTCGACTTCCGGACTATCTTTATCAGCTTCACTTTCCTCAGCCTCTTCCTCCTCTTCTTCCTCTTCCTCCTCCTCCTCCTCTTCCTCCTCCCTCTCTTCGGAGTCCCCTTTCTCATCTTCCTCGGTTTCTTCCTCATCGTGCTCTCCGTTTTCTTGGCTCGCTTCCCCATGCGGTTCTTTGTCGTGCTGTGGTACAATGTCGTCGACCCAACCGTCGAATATCATTGCCCATCTCGAGTCAGATATTGGCGTGTCAACTGTGAATCACAAAAAAATAATTTAGTACTGGAATAAAAAAAGAAGGCCACGATCTACAAATAATTGAAATCGAAATCAAGTTCAGCTTACGAGTCACCGCCAGTTTGACCATAATCCTGTAATTTTATGATCGTAAAATTGGAGGATTCTGGTCAAACTTAGCGACGATCGTGATTGTCACAACTATTCGATAGTTAAAAGGCGTAACTTTTGTTCAATTGAATAAAATATTATTTATTGTATGTGATCATTTATCATGAAGTTAACTACGAACGTGAAACATTTTCCAGAATTACAGAAAAAGAAAATAAATAAATAAGTAAAAAGTAAATTACAAGAAAGTAAATAAAATAAAAAATGTTGGGACGGAAAGTCGTACAATTTTATTGAACCCACCGTCGGTACTTCCCCGATACTCGAATATTATTATTCCAACGAGTCCAACGAGAACGCTTAGAAGGGCAAAAAATATGATGCGTGCACACCAATGTCCTCCAGTTCCACCCTCTTTGTGCACGTGTATAGTCACGTTGTCCATCGAAAGATCGGACAATGGATTAACCAGCGTCGGTGGTGGCGTTCCCACATCGTCCTCATCTAAATAATCAATTTATAATTAAAGACATCGTTATATGGCCCAAAAATATAAATATTTAAAAAATAATCCACGAAAATCATACTGGCTATTTTATACGGATTCACAAACGCACATAATGGAAAGTAATTTCATGAAATTAATTGGGGGAGCGGCAAAAAAAAATGAAAAACAGTTGCTTTGTTTGCATCGTGAAAAAATCGCATACCAAAACTTGTACCCCGTATCCTCTGTATATGGTAATCCTCGTCAGCTAAAATTTGAAATAAAAATGGAAAACGAGATGAAAAAAAGTAAAATAAAACCGAAAACCTCCATAACTCGTAATTAACAAATGCTTTTGGACTGGCTCATACCGTTTTCAAATCTATTTTTGTATACCCGAAGACAGAGAGTTCTGGCTACATTTCACCGGGAATTTTTTCATTCTGCGTGTTAGACTTGTCGTTAGCCCTGACTTGCATTTTATCGAAAACGGCAACAATACGTGCGACGTCAAGTTTAATTTTATTCAAAGACAGTACAAAAAGTCAATGCAATAAATAATCGATTTTTCACACAATCGTCCGGTTTACTTTTATTCGTCGATAAACTCGACAAGTGGACATATTTTACGCCTACGTTAATTTTCGAACGAAATATATAAAATTCGCAAATATGTGTCATCGACCTCGAACAATCATGAGCTTCGCAATAATTGTCTACGCTGTCTTATAAAATGGAAAAAGAAGAATTGTAAAAAAGAAACTTAACTGACAAGAGGCTAATAAACGCTGCGAGACGAGAATAGAGGAGGCAAAGAAGAAAAAGACGGTGGTGGATATCTCTATAAATATCTCGCCGAGGAGAGATTCGAGTTACGAAAATTTTGAGGGCCGTGTACACCTCTCGGCACTCACCTTTTTTGCGTCTCTTGTCCTTTCGTTTTCTGGGCTGCACGTCACCGGACATTCTCCTCGATGAATTATATCCCTTCGAAGATCGGTGGCCGTACGAGCGCAATACGACAAACACACAAACAAACTAAAAGAGGGGTGGAGAATAATCGAGAAAAACGAAATGATGCAGTCGGGAGCTTAATGCGTTACCTACTGAGGACCCAGGGACGTCAAGAAACGCGAGAGAAAATTTCCGAGCTTGCGAGAGGAAGGGGTCGAGCTTGGTGCCCAGGGCCGAGTGGCACAACTCATATATGTTTATTTTTTCAATTCAATCGCAGATAAACGGTGCCTGCCATATTTACAAGCTATCCTTCTAATTCACAAAGAATAATGTTAGTGCGACAAGAAGTCGTAATAGCGTCCCAGCGATTGATTGAAATTCAAATGAAGAAGTATAATCAATTCTCGGTCCTCTGCAATTCCCAATCGTAATTCGTACTTGAATCGAACAAATTTCAAATCGCTATTATCATACCCAATCAATCGTAATGTATAATTAAGACATTATTGGATGAATATGGAAAATAGCAAAAATTCTGGAATATGCGAGGATTGATAGTTTTTTATGGGATAATAAGAGATTCGATGTTTTAGAATTCTCGGCTAATTAATTTAGTTATATAAATATGCATTTAATATGTTTGCTGATGGGAAACCAGTTAAGAAACTGGAACCGAGTTGTGACAAACTCTGAAGCTATTATATCATTAACCCTTTGTAGCCCAAGATCATAAAATTTGTAATTACTTTGGAATATGATAGCTTTAAACCAATAAAAAAACACGTATTTCTCAAAAATTCAAAAATATTTATTATTTTTTATTTATTTGGCATTTTAGGGATAGTAACATTACTGCAACATTGAGTAAAACTAAAAGAAGAAATGTGCTTTGCTAACAATATATGAACAAAATCATTCACTTACCTATAGGTTTCAACGAGAGAACTACAATTTTATACACTTTTATTATATTTTCATAAAATTGAAATTTTCAACGAGTTTCGTCTTGTCACTTTCACCGGCACACGAAATTTGAACTTGCCAAAACTACTAGTTCCGCCATCTATGATTTGTATTTGGTATTAAAATGTTCGGTGTGGTATGTTA
>JAPYZI010006933.1:0-10987 GCA_030523105.1 Ophioninae sp. A BG-2022a
CGGGGAAAAAAAAAAAAAAAAAAAAAAAAAAAAAAAAAAAGATAAACAAAAAAGAAAACTCGCGCGAGCGCGCTTTCGGATCGCCGAAAAATTTCGTGATCCGCGTAACGGAGTCACTTGCCCGAGAAAGAAAACATTTTTTATTATTTTCTTTTTTTTTTTTTCGGTCCATCGGATTGTTGCGTGAATATTTTTTTTTTTTGTCTTTGACGCAGGAATCGTGGAGATGAAAGCCAAAAGTTTGGCTTTGTTAGGTTTTTTTTCTTTGTTTTTTTTTTTTTTGGATTTGGGAATTATTTTTGTTTTTTCTTTCGTTTATTTTTTTTTTTTTCCTTTTATTTAGTTGTTTATTCATTTACTCGCTCATTAATTTATTCATTTGTTTATTCATTGGTTCGTTCTTTTGTTCAATTGTTTATTAATTTCTGTACTTATTTATTTATTTATTCATTTGTTTTTTTTTTATTTATTTAATGATTTATTTATTCATTCATTTATTTACTCATTTACTCATTTACTTTTGTACTTCTTCGTTTCTTTACACAATATCTCTATTGTTATTAATTAAATTTTTTTTTTAATCAATAAAATCAATTCGCTCTCTAATCGTCTTTCTCTCTATTCAACATCGAAAATTCTCGTTTCCTCTATTTTTCCTTTTACTGTTATCTCGTCATTCCTTTTTTCATCAAAAATTCGTGAAATCGTATTTTTTTACATAAATAAAAAAAATCGACTATATCTGTGTGACAATTTTTCGCTCGCTCAAATTTTGACCTCGCTTCGTTGATCCTTTAACCTCGTATCTCTCTCCTCTCTTTTCTTCGAGACGAGGAAAAATGCGACTTTCTCGGTTTCGACACGATCGTCGAAAGCACGAAACGGAGACGAGAAATCCGGTAATCCGGAAAAGAAAAAAAAAACGAGATAGAGAAGGAAAAAGACATACCGGTAATCCTCGTGAAACGACAAACAAATCTGTCGCGAGGATTTTCCATTCGACCATGGAGCTGTAATAATGCAAAGGAGAGAGAAAGAGAGAAGAGTAACCTGTAGAGTCCCCCCACTCCGCTTCTAAAAGAGCTCCATATCGAATTCTTTTCTTTGCTTTTCCGCCTCGCCTCCGCGTCACCGCGAACAAGAGGATTTTTCCCCGCAGGACGAAACACTCGTCTTTCCTTTTTTTTTTTTTTTCTTTTTTTTTTCCCCTCCATTTTCCAAAACCCACGCGCACCTTCGTAATCCGAGATCAACAATCGAACGAACTTCCGAAATAACAAAATCTTCAATCTTGTTTGCAAAATGTTTTTTTTTTTTCTCGAAAAATGACTTTTGAAAAACGTCCAAAATAAAAACGACTTTTGAAAAACTTCCAAAATAAAGACGACTTTTGAAAAACGTCCACAATAAAAATGACTTTTAAAAAATGTCGAAATAAAAATGACTTTTAAAAAATGTCGAAATAAAAATGACTTTTGAAAAACGGCCAAAATAAAGACGACTTTTGAAAAACTTCCAAAATAAAGACGACTTTTGAAAAACGTCCAAAATAAAAAGGACTTTTGAAAAACGTCCGAAATAAAAATGACTTTTGAAAAACGTCCAAAATCAAAACGACTTTTGAAAAACTTCCAAAATAAAAACGACTTTTGAAAAACTTCCAAAATAAAGACGACTTTTGAAAAACGTCCAAAATAAAAATGACTTTTGAAAACGTCGAAAAAAATGACTTTTGGAAAAAGAAAACTTTCGAGGACAGTCCTCGAAACAGCCATGACAAACGATAATGAGTTTTATCGGATACTGGAGCCTCGAAAAGGGCGCGAGACTCTTGTAAGACTCCAAACTGGCCTTTGTCAAAAAATAGTGAAAAGCGAGGGTTGAGGAGTGTCACTTTTGACACTCGCCTACGAAATCTTGACAGCGTCAACCTGCTGTCAACGAATCGTCAGATGCCTCCGAAAATTCGGGTCATGCCCTCCAGCGTTTCTTCGAGGGCTTGAACTCGAAGATTCCTGTAAGAATTTTACTTCTGTGCAAGTATATGTTAATATACAGGCTCATTCACAACTGGAAAGTATTTTTTTTCCTCGAAATTTCTTTCCATCGTTACTATTATTTATTTATTCATATATTTATTAATTTGTTATTTTATCGCCATATTATTTATAACATTTATTTATCGATACATGTTTTCCTAGATATTTCCTTAAATTCATTCATATATTTATTCACCTAACTACTTATATATGCTAGTGTATTTATTATTTTATTTATCGCCTTTTCATTTATTTATCATTATTTTTATCTTTATGTGCGTCATCAATTTTATTCCTTCTTTATTTCGAGGTTTCATTTTAATCATCACAATTTATTTTTTTATTTCGCCTTTGGAAAATCGAATATTTATTTTCGCCCATAAATAAAACAACCACGAGGTTCTCAAAAAGACAGCATGATTGAAGGATTTTTATTTACTTAATAAAAAAAAATGGTAAACAATCGACAAAGCTGTCTTTCTGCACTAAAACGTTGAAATCCATTTTGTCTTTTCTTTTTGTTTTTTTTTTTAACCCAAATAAACCCAAACTAATCCAAACAAAATTCAGTTTGTCTTCTTTTTTTTTGTTTTTTTTTTAACTCAAATAAACCCAAACGAAATTCATTTTGTCTTCTTTTTTTGCTTTTTTTAAACCCAAATAAACCCAAACTAACCCAAACAAAATTCATTTGGTCTTCTTTTTTGTTTTTTTTTTCAAAAACGGGTTTTGTAAAAATCATTTTATTTGTTGGATTTCTTTTTTTTTTGTTTTAGCTCGCAGTGTCTTCGCCTATGGTTCCGATGATTTGTGAATCAGCCTGTACATCCTCGTAATTCGAAAGGTATACATTTCGACCCTCTTCAAAAACTCATGAAAACCACTACGCCTAGTTAGGCGATGCATTGTAAAAACGAGGTTTATACTTTATGAAGTGGAAAAACGAACGAAAATTTTCCCATCCATGTTCCCGGATTCACGTGCATTGACATCCGAAGGAGCAGAAAACGTAAAATCCGGGCGCGTACGCCCAAATCGTGTGACGACACGATCCTTACGTTTTTATACACTTGGCCGATGGATCGCGGTGGTTTTTCTACGGTCAAATGAAAAATAAATTTTTCCTTCGTTTTCCGAAGTTGAGTCAAAGTGAGAAAAATAAAAATCGAATTTTCGAAGGGTTCTATATTTATTTAAGGAAATCTTTTATATACATTTTATATTAATTACTAGTTTTTATTTTATTTAGTATTACTATATTTTATTTTACATTATTACTATTTTAAAAAATGAAATTATTATAATTGTAACTATAATACTATTAATAAAAATTATCATATAATGATAATTATAATTAATGTTTTTATTATTATTATTTTCTTTAATTATAATATCATTAATCATTACAATTACGAATTATATTTCTCGTTTCATTATTAATATAATTTTATTATTGGATTGATCAATTGATTGATTGATTAAATTATATTATCATTTTAATGGATGATCACGTTTCGTAATATTACAATATTTCGAATAGTACGAAAAAATAAAAGAACAAAAATATAAATAAAAAATACCAAAAAAAGACAAATCAAAAATACAAAAAATATAACAAAAGAAACATAAAAAAAAAAACAAATAAATAAAACACCGAAAAATAAAATAAAAACAAGAATTTAATAAATTAAATAAATAAAAATAAAGTTTTTAAAATCAAATTAACATTTAATTTAAAAAATTTAATAAAATTAAAATTTACTAAATTAAATATTAATAAATTTAATAATCTGAATCAAAAATACAACAACAAAAAAAAACAGATAAAAAATAAAGATAAGACGATTAAATTAAAAACTGGAATGTTTATATTAAATTGAAAAATAAAATAAAATATCTCCATTGATACCCAACCGGATGATCCTTGCGGGAAAAAAACGGAGTGACTTATTGTTAATCACGGCAAATACGTATATATAGAGAGAGTGAGAAAACGGGGTCGCGTGCGGGTCCTAAACAAACAGGAGATTGCGGCTTCGCCACCCCTGTATTTGCGCGCAAAGTCGAGCCCCGGACTCCGAACAACCCCGGGAAACATAACGGCGGAACTCCTCTCGTTTCGAGGTCTCTGCTTGTTTTTCGGGGTTGATCCGATCGCGCGGAACTGATATTAGAAGTTTCGACGCGCCCCGAAGGAGGACTCGGATCGTGCACGTGTCCTGATCCTCGAACGTGCTCCTATGCATTTATGCGCCTATTAACGTCAGTATTATCATTATTATCAAAAGCATCCTGCAATTTTTATTATATTATTCATATTTCTATTATCATTAATATTTATCCCGTTAATATTTCTTTAATAATATATATTTTATTATTAATATTATTATTTTATTATTATTATTATTATTGTTGTTGTTGTTGTTTTTGTTTGGGTTTATATTGCACCACGATAACGTTAATAAAAACTATCAATAATAAAGAAATTATATTTTATATTTAAAAAATTACTTTATAATTATATTGTATGTTTTAACAATGTAACATAAATCATGAAGAAAAACGTCAAATTGATTGTATCAAATAGTATATGTTATTTGAAAATATAACGTCGAATTATAAAATTCATTTCAACTCGATATTCGTGTTAATTCGTATATTATTATTATTATTATTTCAATTATATTACATTTTCAATTGATACAATTTTGATTTATTATTGTTCGAGGTGTTCTTGTTTATTTTTCTTGGTCATTCTTCATTTATATGTGTATATAAGTACATTTTTTACAATTATTATACATCTATGTTATATATATAAACACACACACACAAAGGTATATAGTAGCAGTATAATAATTGTCAAAAATTCACTAATGAAAATTCAAAATTCAAAATACTAATTTTCAAAATTCGCTTTTATATTTATATAAGTAAATTTTTTACTCTTATTATACGTCTATTTTATATATATAATAAACGTATAATAATTGTCAAAAATTCACTTATGAAAATTCAAAATTCGAAATACTAATTTTCAAAATTCGCTTTTATATTTATATAAGTAAATTTTTAACTATTATTATACGTCTATTTTATATATATAATAAACATATAAAAATTCAAAATTAAAAATACAAATTTTCAAAATTCGCTTTTATATTTATATAAGTAAATTTTTTACTCTTATTATACGTCTATTTAATATATATAATAAACGTATAATAATTGTCAAAAATTTACTTATACAAAAATGCAAGCGAATTTTGAAAATTTATATTCTTAATTTTGAATTTTCATAAGTGAATTTTTGACATATATATATATATGTACAAAAGTGAAAAAGAGCGAGGCAGAAGATCGGAGGACAAGTGGAAGAGGCGGGGCAGCGCGTGTATAAAACGACGACGAGTAAAACCGTAGAGCGGCACGCCCCCGCGCACGAACCGAGCCAGAATCCCCCGCACTTCCCTCGTCAAAAAAATTTACCGTCCCGGAGTGCGATCCTCGAGGCGCGATCGAGATCTATCGAGAAGATCAACCCCGAGATCTCGTATCCCGTATACACGCTTTCAAGAATAATCGTAGAAAAACGGTGACGGGAAAATACGAGAGAGAAAGATAAATACGGGCCAGGAAAACCGTCCTCGACGATCCCGATTTATTGACGATTTTTGCTCGATCGGCCAATCTTCGCGTTCGAACCGGGACGCACTGATCTCCCATCAATTTTCCCGAGTCCTTGCACGTTTCATTTATTTTATTTTTATTTTCATTCTTCCTTCTCGAAAAATAAACGCTGCGAATCTTTTTATTTACCGATTTTTTATACCGATTTTTTTTTACCGATTTTTTCATCGCCGATTTCGATCGACTTTTTTTTTCAGGCCTGAGAAAATCATGGTCGTCCAGATGCACTCGTTGGAAGAAAAGATTTTCTAATTTTCGTGGAGTAGGTAATTTATTTTGTTTATTTATTGATTAATCGATCTGGTTATTCTATTTTTTAAAGATTAATTTATCTATTGTTTTAATAATAATTATCATATTTACCAATCGTCGTGAATTTTCTTCTTATTACTGTGCCTTATTATTCTTATTATTATAACTAATTACGATGAATTATTAATTATTTTGAATGAACAATCCAAACGAACCCAAACAAGCCCTACTTACTTAAAATTATCTTCGCATTTATTTTTTCCTAATATTATTCTTACCGAAATATTAAAAAAAAAAAAAGAAAATCGAAATGATTCGACAACTGAATAAAATATTTTTCAAATTATTCTCGTGATAATTTATTATCATTATTATTATTAAAGTAAAAATTGAATAAGTAAAAATTAAAAAATGGCAATATATTCGGTAATAGTTATTTAATTTTCAATTTGAAAGAATTAATCCATTTCCTAAATAGTTAAAAAGATATTATTATTATTATTTTCATTATATTTTTAATAATAATTGTTCACTCCTTATAAAGAAACACGACACCGATATATTTTTTCTCTTTTTTTTAATAATCATCAATTTCGTTCCATTTCTTCGTAACGATACCCATAAAAGGATTACGTGAGAAAAGGCGTTTAATCACGACAGCTTCGGGTCCTCGTGTACACGCGTACATAGCGCTTAAATATACGGGCGACTCGCAAGCGCGAATATCCAGGTCCTAAATAATTCATTGACGAGCCGCACGAGCGTGAGCCTAGGAGACTCACCAGGAGGAGCAAAACAAAAGAAAAAAAAAAGGAATAACCAAGGCCGAGAGTTTACCGAGGGGAGTGGACGTGGACATTGATCAGTCGGGATCAGATGCAAATCAGATTGATTAGCGTTGAGCCAACACGGGGACAATCTCCCTCGACCGACCTACCAAATGAAAAAAAAAAAAAAAAAAAAAAAAAAAAAATCCCCCCCCCCACCCCAACGAATTTCAGTTTAAAGAGTTTTTCCAAATTTTCGTCTCGACGATTTTTTCTAGCCGGAAACTAAAAAAATTAAAACTTTTTTTTCAATGATAAAAAATTGGCCTAATTAATTTTTGAACTAATTTAATTTATTTATTATTACGCTATATTTTATTTTATTTAAACAACGGTTTTGATACGGCTTAAATGGTGAATTTTCCAGTAAATTATTTTTCTTATTTTTCGGTTTGCCAATTTTTCCGGACCCGGAACTGGAAAATATCGCTTTTTGCCTATGGGAGGAAATTTACCTTTTTATATTTCGTTTCAATTTTCGTAAGTGATTTTTTTCCTTTTATAATATTTATTTCAGCTTTTTTGAATTTTATTGCAATGTGGGTTGGCTGCTATGATCATTGTTTGGGTTTGTGTTTGTTTGGGTTTCATTCCTCATTTTATATTTTTTAAATTTCATTATTTATTTAATTTTAAGAAAATTCAAATTAAATTTAAATTAAATTAAATTTTTATTTTTTAAATTTTATTAAAACCTTGGTTGGGGTTTGTTTGGTTTGGATGAGACGATCATCGTATTGGAATTACGAGACAATGACGGAGCGGAACACGATGTCCCGATGTCCCAAGAAAATTGATGTACGCGTGTATACGCATTGCGTGTGGGGGAGAGCGATGATACGAGCAAGAAGTGGAGGAAAGACCCCTAATGAACTCTCGTTTAATAAAACTCTCGTGCGGTTCCGTTTGGGCGAGAAAGAGCGCGAGAGGGGTGGGGGGGAGGGCCATCAGGCGTGTTACGGGTCCCCCGGGCTAATCTGACTTTGATTAAACTTTTAGCGCGACACCTAAAAGGGGTGGTTCGAGCTAGATATACGTACGCACAAAATCACCCTTCCGAGGCCCCCACCGACGTGTAAGTCGATTTTTATTACATTTTCCCGCATGAATTAACCTTTTCGTGTCTCCTTTCATCTCTATTTATTTTTTTATCTTCTTTAACCCTCTTAAATTTTTTATTTATATTTTTTTAAACTTTTTTATATTTTCTATTTATTTTTTTACCGTTTTTTAATTTTTGAAATTTTTATTTCATTTTTTGTTATCATTTTATCTTTTTTTAAATTTTTTATTTCTTAGGCCTACGTTTATTCTTGGACTAAAAATACTTTCGTACCTTTTCTTCCGGTTCTTTGATAGACGAACGATTTTTTACTCGATTTTTTAAACTCAATTTTTCAATGATACGCAAAGTAAAATAGATAACGAATTTTATAACGAAATATTGCAAAATTTGAACATTTTGGTGGAAGAAAATTGTCCACGACACTTGCGCCATCATCGGACACTGTTAGTTTCGACAGAGAATTATTTACCGACGTAGTTGACTTACCCACACTCGATTGGACGTGTCTCTATCATCGGTAAGTACAATTTCGTTTTAGCCTGCAAATTGTTTCTTTACGAGCTGTGATTTTACCGATGGTAGATACGAAAAATTCCTGCTTTATCGACAGTAGCTCTTTTTTTCAGTGTCACCCTAATTTTCACGACTTATCAGTCAGAAAATGCATCGCTCGATAGATATAACTTTACCGACAGTGTATACAGAGATGTATAACTTTTTTTAAGATGCTCTAATCTTTTCCAATTATCAGTGAATTAGCATCGTGAAAGTTTGGTAAACAATCAGCGCGAATGTTTGAATTTTTACACGAGGATACACGGATGTTTTTTATTCTAAAAAAGTACGTACGGTCGGTAACTTATCGCAACGACGGACCGTGATCCCCATAACATCGTGGTTCGCCGGTTGGCCGCTATGAAAAGGCGCCACCACTCAGGGGAATCCCCTACTCGTCTCCGTCTTCAGTGATAGAAAAATTGCTTAGTTTTTAAGGGAAGCATGGGGAAAAGACGAGCGTAGTTCGGTTGCAACGAAAACGCACACACGTAAATTAGACTGGGAAGTTGCAAAAAACCGTTCGGGGATACTTTTTCGACATTTTTCTCTCGAAATATTGGGTTTTGGGGGAAATAAATGGTATATTCGTGTTCAGGGGATAAAATTACATCAAAATGGACCAATTAAAAAAATATTAAAAATCCAAAATTTTTTTGGATTTTTGGGCGAAATAAGTTTTTTTACTTAATCATCAATAACTTCTTTTCCTTTGGGATTTGGCTCTCCACTTTGCACTCAATCTCTTCGTTATGATTTTCTCTTCAAAATGCTTTTTTAATCATCAATGTACGATGATTTTTCGATTTTTGGCAGAATTTCAAAGTCGGACCATCGATTTTCGCAAATTTTTCCATACATACCCCTTTGCCTCTTTTTTTCTGATTTTTCAAGTGGACTTTCCCGGGAAACTATACGAGATATCGATACGAATCCAACGCCATTATTTAAGTTAGGCAAAAACCTTTTCCAAACCCACCAAATGTATCCTCATAGCATATAAGAAGCTTACTCTATGGCCTTTTGAAATATCGTGATTTTTGAGATTCTGGAAAAGCGGCCCGGAACGACGAAAATTTTTTTTTTCCGTTTTTAAACTCTTAAAAGGGTTTATTTTATCGGAAATTTTCCGCTCATTACGAATATGCCCGAGTTTTTCCCGAAAGTGCAAAATTAGAGTGGGAAAATGCAGAAAACCTTTGAAGAATATTTTTTTGACATTTTTCCCTGCTGCAGCTTACGGTAGCTATCGTAGCGACGGAGGTTACGAAATTGCGCAGCGAACAAGTGACAAATGACAAGTAAAAAAATATATTGATACCCCGGAAGGATGCAAGCGCAGTCGGTAAGAACGGAGAATGCGAGCCGCTGCGCCGCCAGTGAGAAAATCGTTGAACTGAATAATCTCGATGGTCGATAAGATTTTTAGCTCTAGTGGTCAATTTTTGTCCCATTAAAGTGAACATTTTCGAAAACCAATTTCTCCGCAATGTCTTCATAAAAATAGATGAAACAAAGTTCAAAATGTGTACTTTTCAACGTTTCAGAGGCTTATGGTCGGGAAAATTGTGAACGTGGAATACGATGAATCGTAGCTCGCTATTGCTCCCATGGTAACCACAATCTGCACATTTTTTTTCAAAATTATGGTAAATGCCGAGCATGTTCTTCTTAGAGCAAGCGTTCTGCATATACACAATAAATTTCATTCCAATCGGTTGAATAGTACGGGACAAATTGGATTTAAAAGTTTCGAAGTGGGTAGGAACGTGTTCGTCATTCCCTTAAAAATGCAGAAAACTCAAAAAAAAATCGCAAAAATTAAAAAAAATCGTAGATCATATATGTCTTCATCGTCGACTTTTGATTTAAAAAAATCCAGCAATGGAAAACTAAAAAATCAAACAAAACGAAAAATCAATAAATTACAGAAATATCATGGAATCACTTTATTGTCACACGCCATGTCTGGCATTGGGGGTATCTTTTATGTGGTATATTATTATACTGGATACAGTCACTAAATTTTTTTTTCTCCATCTTCCTCATCTTTTTTTAAATATTAAATCGTGCCACGAGGGAGCCACCGGGAAGCCGAGGGTGAATTTAATATATCGTTTTTTATTTTTTCATTATTCTTCATTTCTTTTTTGCTGCATTATTTTCGCATCTCCGCGTCGCTTGTCTCGTGTGTAATCAACTCTATTATTTTTCATTATACACACGTGTGAGTATATCGAAAAATTAAAAATAACAAAAAAAGAAAAAAAAAGAACCCAAAAAAAAACGTACGCGAGTACAAGTCGGGCTGTGATCGCGCGCGGGGTCATACAGTATATATGTACAGTTTCGAAAAAGGAAAATCACGCCTTTTTGTTCCCTATTATTGTTTTCTTTGTTTTCGTTTTTTTTTACGGTTTTTCGATTTTTTTTTCTTTTTATACTTTTTTTTTAACTTTTTGTTCGTTCGCGAACACAAGATCGACCTTCTCATCAAGAACATCACCGAGAACTGGTCTCATCTGTTTTTTTTTTTTTTTTTTTTTTTTTTTTTTTTT
>JAPYZI010006938.1:0-12531 GCA_030523105.1 Ophioninae sp. A BG-2022a
AGAGCGAGAAAGAAAGAGAAAAAAAAAAAAAAAAAAAACATTTTAAAAAAGAAACAAGAAGAAAAGACAAGAACGAGCTACGGGAGAGATGCACTACGAAGTATAAGGTAGACATTATCACTAGATTATTCCTAGACGATAATTAATAAAAAAAAAAAAAGGATAAACACATCAGAGTTAAATAATAATTAAAGAAAGAAAAAGGAAAAAAAAACTAACGAAACGAAAAACAAGAAGAAAACAAAAAGCAAGTAGACCCGCGGTGACGACTCGCGTTACCAAATTTACACGTACGTCGAGGAGGGTGTTACGAACGCGAAAAGAAAATTAAAAACAAAAAGAGAAAAAAAAGCACGAATCGCACGATAAAATATCAGACGGTTAGGGGAAGAATAATAATAATGAGAAAAAAAAAAAGAAAAAAAAATTATAATTGACGCGTCGTCTTCGCGCGATGTAACATTATCGATGACTATAATTAATTAGTCGTTAATATTTGAATTAATGAAAATCGCCCGATGGCTATGAAGGTACGACTGAAAAAAAAAAACAAACAAAAAAAATTTAATTAAAAAATAATTAAAAAAAAAAAAAAAAGAAGAAAACTAATAAATCACGAACGAGGATCGAACGTTCGATGAAATTATCGATAATACCACGAATCTGTAGGAAGTAAAAAATTCGTAATTATTACAAAAAAAAAACAAAAAAAAATAGAGGAAGTAAAAATTCGTAATAATTAATTGTTCCCCCACGCCCGTGTCACATCATCCCCGAAAAGGAAAAAGAAAAAAAACAATAATCGAGGCAAGAAAAAAAAATGTCATTTCCCTTGGTCCACGCGAGATTAAAAATCTCAATTACTGTTAGCTCTCGATTTTAATTACAGCTATAAATAAATGATTAATTGAAAATAATATATTATATATAAGTATATACATATACAGATACATATACGAATACAGAGACACGCACACACACACACACACACACACACATACATATATACTTACTCTATTGATACGTATTATCATATAAAATTATATAAATATATGTATATATATAAAGTATATATTTTACAAATATAAATATATAAATTATATATATATATATATATATACTACTACTACTACAACTACTATCTAATACACATTATTTACTATATACATATACATATATAACTATATATACATGTATATGTATGTATATGTATATATTATATATTGCACAGGATGGGTAAAACCCTAGAAATGGGAATACCCAGAAATGTGTTCGGGTTTGTGATTACAAAAAAACACAAAAAAACATTCAGGCTCGGATTTCAGGTACTTTTCAACGAGAAATCCAACGGTGACCTTCAATTTGACCTTGAACCTCATTTTCAAAGTCATTTGAAACTGTAACTTTGTTTATTTTTTTTTTTCAACAGGGAACCCCTATTTTTTTACATCGACAATCGGAAATTCGATTCAGGCCATTCGGCAGGTTTGACCTTGAAGGTCAGCGGATAGTCATTCGTCAAGGTCATTTTCGGAGGAATTTTGAACGAACTATCCAATGGTGAGCTTCGTTTTGAACTTGAATCAGAGCTTTATTTCAACCCGGAACTTGATTAGGTTTGAATGACCTTCAGCCAACTTTCAAGGTCACGCCTGGCCTTCACCTGACGAGTTTAATTTCGAACGTAACTGTTCTCCACTCTTGTGATTGACGATGTAAAAAAATTGGAATTTCTTTTTAGAAAAAAAAGACGTTTTAAAAAGGAAAAAAAATAAATTTGAACTTCGGATGACCTTGAAAATGATTTTCAAGGTCAAATCGAATGTCTTCATTGAATTCCTCGTTGAAAGCTACACAATACTCGAGCTTGAACGTTTTCTTTTTGAATAACAAACTTTCCGAAATTTCTAGGGGTTTTCATACTTTTCCCCCACCCTGTATAATATACAGATATATATATGTACATAATCAAATCGAATTTCACTCAATTTTCTTTCTCTCTCGAAATCAATGAACCCTCGTTTTTTATTTCTCCAATTGCGAAATTTGACGTTTATATACAAATATATATATAAATATCTATACAAATTGTGTCTCGAGATAAATTCACGGCGACGAATAAACTTTTTTTTCCCTTTTTTTATCAATCGAACATTCACTCGTGTTTATTTATCTTTTTCCACGCTCTACGAAACTATTTTCTCAAATTTCACTCGATCTTTTTTTCTCACTCAAAATCAAATCGAATTTCACTCAAATATATATAAATATATATAAATGAAAAATTTCACAATTGGAGAGAACAAAAAATCGAGGGATTAATGATTTCGAGAGGGAAAGAAAATTGAGTGAAATTCGATTCGATTTTGATTAAAATTGAGTGAACCTCAATTTTGAATTTGATTTTGAGTGGAAATAAAAAAATTGAGTGAAATTTGATAAATGATTATCGTGGAGAGTGAAAAAAGAGAAAGAGACGCGAGCGAATTTTCAATTCGTGAAAAATAAAAATAAAAATTTGAAAAAAAAAAAGAAATAAAAGGTTTTTCGTCGACGTGAATTTTTCTCAGGATGCAATTTGTACAGAGATAAAACGAGGCACTGCCACACACCGGACCAACCTCCCGTTACGGAGACAGAAAGAACATTCTCCGATCCGATTTTCGTGCGAATCTCCAAATCCCTTTTTTTTGGAGAAAAATGAAAAATGCATTTAACCGAAAGGAAAAACAAGATTACGAGCAGTGCCGGATCAAGCCAGCATAGGTTATGTGGACTGACATTATTATTCCTTTTTTTGTTTAAACAAATATATAATAATAATTATTATACAATAAAATAGAATTTTTTACGAAAAAAAAGGATAACAGTTTTTTCGATCGAACGTGAGAGAATTTGGTAATACCGCTGGTCCAATTAAATCACATTTAATGTTCATCAAAGTGAGGTTATTTGGATGACCCTGTACTTTTATTTTTTACAATTCTATTTTTTTAAATATACTCTTTAAATTAATACTCCACATTCAAATTTACTAGAATTTATTTGATAATTATTTACTAATAATTTTATAGTTACATTTATTTTATCTAATTTTTTAAATCTTTTTTTCGTAATAATTTTTATTCATATATAAAATTCTTATTTCAGGAAAATTAATTTACTAATTATTTTACCGAACCTTCTTTATTGTTTTTTTTCATAAAAATGTAATTTTATAAACTCATTACCATCCTAATAAAAATATATTAAATTTTCAAAGTAAATCAATTTTTATCGAGGTGAAATTTAGTTTATAAAACTAAATAAAAATTATATAAAACAAAAATTTACTTCGAAAATTCAATAAATATTTCCTACATATTAAATTTCATTTTTTCTATTTCCTTCACCTTCAATTTTCATGAAAAAAAAATTATTTCATAAATTCAATTTTTATTTAATAAAATATTAAAAATTGCGAAAATTGATATTCCACATTCACTGAAATTTCTTAAATTTCCTCTTCCATATTACATGTCACTAAATTAATTTCATGTTCAATGTGTCTAAAATGACAAATATTGAATTGAAATGTTTTTTTTTATTGAATAATTGAATTGAACCGGTTGATACATTTGTTTCACAAAAAGTAGAAATTTGTTTATGGCTAATCCGGCACTCCTCTCAAGATCCACAGGATTTCTACGTTTTATCGCTGAATTCAATCGTTCAGTATTTTATGAGTACATCGTGCATAATTAATGCACCCCCCCCCCCCGGCCCCAAGCGTCGCCAAAATCCTCAAACAATACATTTAAAAAAAAATATCCGTGAAAATGAGAACGAATGCGCGCGCATGTATGTGTGAGTGTTGATAAATAAAAAAAAAGACGAATGGAAGAAAATTTAGCGGGGGTAAAAAAAATAGTGACGAAGTTCGAACTTTTTACTCGGCAACGAAAACATCCCTGTAACTTTGCCAGTTACTTACGAGTACACACATACACAAATATATATATATATATAAATATATATATATATAAATAAAATATAGAAATTCTTGTGGATGGGACACCCGATATCTCTTAATGGTAGACATAAGACCGTGGAAAAGGGGCAACTTATCGAGAATTTGCAACGCGGGAGATCGGTTTGTCGTCATCATAAGTCAACGATCACGATTATTGACTTTTATCCAAAGTCCAGTTTTCGAAAATGATAAATATGAAATTAATTCATCGCGTATACGCTCATTCGAAAATAAATTGAATTTTTCGATTTTTAGTGATTTTTTAAAATTATTTTTTTGTTTTTTTTTTTTTTTTTTTTTATTTTTAGAAGACAAATTGGTTTTTCAATTTTTCGGTATTTTTTGAAATAATATTGTACTTTTTTTGTAATGTGTATTTATTGTTCGAAGGTAAAGTGATTTTTCAATTTTTTGTGATTTTTAAAATTAATATTATTCTTTTTTTTTAAATGTGTATTTATTTTTCGAAGGTAAAGTGATTTTTCAATTTTTAGTGATTTTTTAAATTAATATTGTTTTTTTTTCTTTAATGTGCATTTATTATTCTTGTGTAATAATGAATAATACCTAATACACGCAGATTCGAAGATAAGTTATATTTTTTTTTATTTTTAATGATTATTTCATTTAAAAAATTTTGTTCGTTTAACATCCATTTATTATAAATAAATATTAAAAATTAATAATATCAAGCATTCACAAACTCGAAAATAAAATGAGAGTCTTTATTTTTCTTTTAAATTCGCGAAGGCAATTTTTCAAATTTTCGTGAAAAATGTATAAAGTGAATTTTTTAATAAACCTACGTTTATTATTTTTCTATAAAAAAAAAATTATATTAATTTACATTAATATTATTTATATTAAAAAATATTAATGTGTTAATTTATGTATGATTATATTAATTATTGTATTTTATATAATAAATATATATACAAAATATTCTTGGACTTCGGAAGTAAAATGAATGTTTCGACTTTTCGTGAAAATTAACGAAGGCAATTTTTTAATAAAGCTGTGTCGATTATTTTTGTATAAAAAAAAAGAAATACTATCGAATAATCTTGGAGTACTTGATTAGAAATTAATTTTGCAAATTATCATAGAAATTCGTTAAAATTAAGGAAAATAAAAAGAAAAAGCCTCAATGTTTTTCTGTATAATTAAAAAATAGACTTTCGAGGCTTCGTTAAAATAAAAAAAAAAATAAATAAATAAATAAAAAAAGACGAAACGAATCTCCTGGGAGGCAGATTTCTCGAATTTTCTCACGCTCGTCGTTATTCAATAAACAATTACGTAGCAAAGTTTTTTGATGTCTTCGAGTGTAATTGAAGTTTGTACACGAAACACGCGCACAATTTGACATTTTACGAGCGTCGGCCCCACCCCCTCCCCCCTCCCAACATCAAAAACAGAAAGAGCGAGATAGAGAGAGATAGAACGTTACGAAAAAAAAAAATAAATAAATAAAGAAAAGCAAGGAAATAAAAGAACGAATGAAAAAAAAAACGTATTTAAAAAAATATATGAAAAAATGATAAGAACAGGACAGAGGGAATAAAACACACCAACACGGACGATATATTATACTATAGAAATGAAAAAAAAAAAAAAAAAAAAAAGAAAAGGAAAAAAAAAGGGAGAAAAAAAGAAAAAAAAAAAAAAAAAGAAAATAAATGTAAAAGAACAAGTATAAGGTTAACATATACGTGTTGTCGAGTAATCCTTAAGTCGTGCGTATAGAGAAAAGTCAAGAGAGAGAGAGAGAGAGAGAGAGAGAGAGGGAGAAAAAAGGATTTAAAAAAAAGGAAAAGTATATGGAAAAATAATGTAACGTAAACGAGACCTTCTATTTCATTTGTAACTATCATTAAATTCATTTGTCGTGACATACGAAAGAAAAAAAAAAAAGAGAAAAACACATGTTGCTAAATAATTCATAGCGTTCCATTGTATCAACCCGTTTTATCGACAAGTTTCGTATTATGCGATATATTGTCAAACCCGCGTTATTTGTAACGCTGAAAAAGAAATGAAATAAAGTGACAAAAAAAATAAATAAAAATCTGTAATTAAAGAGTCGAGGTTTATTGGGTACCCAGAGGGCACTGAGAAATTGTGAAAAACTTGGATCCCTTTCCTTCATCCATGTTTTTAGTGAATTACGATTAAAACAATGATTATCGTCCATTTGTTTTTTGTTTGTTCTTTTTTTAACGGAATTTGATTGATTTTTGATTGATTTATTTTGTGATATGCACGGTTGATTAAAAGAAACCCTAGATTAGTTTTTTTGGTAACTTTTTACGAAGTTCATTAATGCAAAGTTTGATAAAAGACTTAAAAAATCAGATAATAATTTTTATACGAACAATCTCGATTACGAATATTCTCGATTTTTTCACAAAGATTTTTAATAATTATGATTAATTTGTAGCAATTTTCATTACTCTCTTTTAAAATTGTTAATTTTTGTGAATTTTTATTATTATCTCGTAACATTATTAATCAGCTTCTATTCAAGCTTATTTAATTTAAATCAAACAAATCCAAAGGATTAGTCATTTTAAATTGAACATTGTATTCATTAATTTTTTCTTAATCAAAATTATATACTATTTATAAAAGTTGATTTAATCGTGATTTGAAATATTCTCGATTTTTTAAATAAATATTTTTATTAATTGTCGTAAAGTATTATCAATTTTTATTATTCTCTCGTAAAATTGTTTATTAATTTTCATTCAAGTTTGAACGTGTTAATAATTCATTTGACTTAATCAAAATCAATTTTAATTATTATTTAATTAAAATTGATTATTCATATTCGCAAATCATATTTTATAGGAACAATGATAGCAGCGTTGTATTTTTTCCCTACTTTTTTTATTATTATTTTCTTAAAATTATTATTATTTTTTTTATTATTATTATTATTATTCTCGAAGACTGCGGATTGGACTTTTATAGCCGGATCTAAAAAATAATGTCGGCACGCCTGTCTCCGAGACATCGATCAGGGGAATAGAAAATCTGATCCATTCACTCGATAGCGAGACCACGAAAAGTGGAACATTCTTATTTCACCTGCAAGGACAAGCCATTCGCGGGAGATTTAGTGAGCGCATTCTTCGCTTGGTTTCGAGATCTAGACTGCTAGACGTCAGCACCGTCGACTGACGCGTCGCGCGTGCGTTCAGTGCTCCGCGAAGTTTCTTCTGCTCGGGATCAGTCGTGAGCTCGTGCGCTTGACATTTTCATTTGTCGAAATTTTTTTCATTCAGTAAGGTTAAAATATTTATTATCGCGATGGACTTTAAGAATTTGTTGAACATTCAATTAAAAGAACGCAAACAATGTTGTACTTCGCGAGAGTCTGAGTTATTTGGATTTCTTTTTTTCTTTTATTTAGGATTTGTTTGGGTTGGGATTGTTAAATGTTAAAATGTCAAAATGCAATGAATTTTCAAGACAATGAAGAACAACGTTTTTAACCGAAACAAACTGATTTCGCATATCTAGACGGTCGTATGAATTAAAAACCGACATAACCTCACAAATTTTCGATGCCAGATTTCTCACGTTTTTGTTTTTTAGCGAACTCGAGTATTAAAATGGTTAATTGTTGAATCTCGGTTCATAAATATTGCTGTCTTGAATTCGGATCTCACGTGGTATATCTAAGAAGTCGTGGCTTTGTTTGGGTTCGAATTGTTAATTCGAAGAGCCGGAATTAAAACTTCTGGCTCTTTGAACCCGACAAACCCAAAAATATTGCTGTATTGAACTCGTATGTCACGTGGTATAATATCAACTGCGTTTTAAAAATAAAATAAAAGGGGCCAATAATCCATCAATCAATGATGATCCGTGAGTTCCAATTGTTTCAGAATTGGAGCTTTTAAACGGCGGAAATTGAATAAATTATGCGAATGAGGGTTATGTGAAAAAAGTTTGGAAGAAGCAGGAACGCAGGTTGCTGTCAGTGCCTCCGGTGCTTGCGCGTGAACTACAGCTGACGCGTAAGGAACGCGCATGGAATTGAACCACGCGAGCGAATCGAGATTACTTATCCGTCGGAAACGAAGAGTCGCGTGGAGGATTATTAAAAAAAAAGATGGCGGACGAAGCTCGAGAGAGGCTCACCTTGCTGATCAAGGAACAAGGTGAAATCGTGCGAAAACTTAAGGCAGCAAAGGCCGAAAGTTCCACGGTGAGTTTCTTATGAAAATCGTTACGGTTGGAAATTCGCAGCTCACGTATCGTTCACTCGTGATCAATATGGTAAAAAGTGTTGCCGCAACAACGCGCGTTTTGTTCTCGCCTTGCGATACCTTTTTTGTTTTCCGAGTAACTTTCTCTCCCGATTACGACGAATATTCATTTTGCTCCGTCGTTCCAGCGCGCCGGAACGCTAGAAAAAAGATCGGGCGTCTCAAGCCGCGCGAAACTCTAGCGATGCTGATATCGCAATCTGTCAATTATACGGTTCGCTAACTTCGCCCGTAGGCTTTGCGAGACAGTTCTCGCCGTTTGAACCATCGACTCTCACGTGGTTGCCGGATTCGATATTGCACGAGACCTCTCGTGGAACACCAGTCGCCGCTTTTAGGTTATACACGCGAATAACTTGTAGGTTATTACCAAGCGAGTGGAAAAATCGTTTTTTGAATGAAATGCTCAAACATTTCACTGCTGAAGTGTAATTTTACCAAATTTGGCCCAAACATAGATAATTTTTTAATTTTAGTTCGAGACGTTCGGGTTTCAAACGTATATTGAATATGAAAGTACGATATTGAAAGTTATAAGCTGTAGGTTAATTTTTATTAGCTCCAAATAAAACCTTGGCTTTTCTCGATCATGCTTTTCCGGTATTTAGAATCTTTCGCAACGGCAGGATCCGAGTATCGATTTGGGCGACATAGACGCCCAATTGGCCAGTGCTAGTTATGCACATGGCTGGACGCCGACACTGAGCGACAAGCGGCTCTTTGATTTTTGTGTCGCCGAGGCAGACGTTAGGACACTGTATTTCCCACATCTGAAACGATGGTTCCGCCACTTAGGAAGTTTCACACCGGCAGAAAGGTCAAACTTTCCAAGCTCTAAAGAAAAAACTCTGTTAGAGAAGAGCATCGAGAGATTTACCGACTCTTCTGGGAGCAACAGTGACAGTCTCAACCTTGACGATAAGGTGAGAAGGCTTGTCCTAGAGTAGAGCTAAATCCTCCTTAGTCGCATGTACCATTCCTAAATTAGAATAAACCGGCTCGAGTAGATTCCCCATTTATTATAGCTTTTGCACTCGGTGCTGAATTATCTTTTGGAGGTGCGGAGGTTCTATTTTGAAATTCGCGCTTGCAAAAAATGAATAAAAGTAGCCAATCTGAAAACCCTGACTTTAGCGAACATTGAACGAGATTAACTTCAAGAAATTGATTCCACTAGTTCTTTCTTCAATATCCTAAATTGAACGCAAAGCCCAATGATAAAATTTGTTACAAGCCGTTAAATCGAAAAAATCTAGCACCGTTTGCTCGAGGAATTAGCATCGTATAATTTGTCCGGCGTGTCTCTTGTCAGTTGCCTTTACTCCGGATTGTCATAATCGTTCAGTCTTGCGGCGGAGCTCTTTTCTCTTCGATAGCGTTTCATCGTTCTGGAGCGTGCTTGATCGCGCTTATCGAACAATGTATCGACTGACTCGTATCAATAACAGTCTTATCAGTGGCTGCAAAAGTATCAGCGCTTCCAGAATCGCCAGCCCGCAGGTAGGCAGAGAATACGCAGAGTCGAAGGGAAGAGAATCGAGGGCTTTTCCCACGACACCAACGAAGAGCTGCCCAATAAGAAATTTTCTTACTCTTCTATGTTGATTGTTTTCAGATAAGCAAGGAAGTTGCCAAACTTTTAGAACTCAAAGCTCAGCTCGGCGAGAACGATGCAGGTCCGCAAAAATTTATACTCAAAACGCCGAAAGGTACGAGGGACTACAACCCTGAACAAATGGCACTTCGACTCGGTGTTCTCGACAAAATCGTCAGCGTTTTCAAACGTCACGGAGCCGAAACGATTGACACACCGATCTTTGAACTCAAAGTGAGAAATTACTCATTATCCTGATGCTAAAGTTTGCATCATCAAAAATGCAACGAAAATTCATTTTTTTCAATCGCGCAAATATTTTTTTCCCCATTTTTAGCTGGCAAAAGAGCTTCAATTTTTTTAAATAAATTAACTTTAGAGATTTCCACAATTTACGAAAAAAAAGAAGCTCTCGTTAGTATAAGTGAAGAAATTAAGAAAAAATATCGTCCTGCAACGATCCAAAAATGAAAGTCCCTTATTATCCTGTAATTAAAGACGTATAGAACATGTGTCACGTGACGCGTGATTGCGAAGGAAATGGTCGAAATTGAAAATTGTCAATTCTCAAGAATGAAATATTTTGACTGTACATCCCTTAATGAACCCAATTGTTCTGTTTAGGAAGTGCTGACAGGGAAATACGGTGAAGACTCCAAGCTCATATACGATCTGAAAGATCAGGGAGGCGAGATTCTCGCACTGAGATACGACCTCACCGTCCCGTTTGCGAGGTACCTCGCGATGAGCAAAATTACGAATATCAAGAGATATCACATTGCGAAGGTTTACAGAAGAGACAATCCTTCGATTCTGAAGGGCCGTTATCGCGAGTTTTATCAGTGCGTGAGTATTCTAAGTAAAATAAACTATTTCTCTCTTCGGCTAACCTCAAAATTTGTCTATTTGGCTATCTTCAAAATTTGCCTTTTCGGCCAACCTCAAAATTTGCCTTTTCGTCTAACCTCAAAATTTGTTTTTTCGGCTTACCTTAAAATTATGAAAGTTGTTTTCTCTATTTGTAAATCACGTTGAAGAAATATTTTGCGTTACAAGGATTTCGACATTGCTGGCCAATACGATCCGATGATGCCAGATGCAGAGTGCGTGCGCGTCGTTTTCGAAGCTCTGTCGAGTCTCGATCTCGGTAGTTTCGTCATAAAGCTGAATCACCGATCATTACTAGACGGGATATTCGCGGCTTGCGGAGTTCCTCAGGATAAATTCCGGAGCGTTTGCTCGTCGGTTGACAAATTGGACAAAAGTCCATGGGAGGAAGTTCGGAAAGAGATAATTGAGGAGAAACACTTGGACGAAGCGACAGCGGACAAAATTGGGGATTACGTCTCGAAACGGGGTGACGCCAGTCTTGTTCAAGAATTGAGAAACGACGCGAAACTGATGGCCCAAACATCTGCGAAACAGGGTCTCGACGCCATGGAACTTCTGCTCAAGTACTGCGAGATCTATCGAGTCTCGGAAAAAGTTGTCTTCGATCTTAGTCTTGCGCGAGGATTGGACTATTACACGGGCCTCATTTACGAGGCTGTCCTCACCTGTGAGTATCTTGAGTGATTTTTCATCCGATGTATTTTTTGTTGACATTTTATATTATATCTCATATTTTATATATTCGATATAAAAGATATGTTTCATATTTAAGGGAATGACGAACACGTTCCTAGCAACATCGAAATTTTAAAATCCAATTTCTCCCGTACTATTCAACCGCTTGGAATGAAATTTATTGTGTGTATGCAGGACGCTTGCTCTAAGAGGAACATGCTCGGCATTTACCAAAATTTTGAAAAAAATTGTGCAGATTGTCGTTACCATGGGAGAAATTGCGAGCTACGATCCATCATATTGCAATTTCACAAATTTCCCGAGCATAAGCCTCTGAAGCGGTGAAAAGTACACATTTTGAGCTTTGCTTCATCTATTTTGATGAAGAAATGGCGGAGAAATCGGTTTTCGAAATGTTTCACATAAATGTGACAAAAATGTAACACCAGAGTTCAAAATCTTATCGACCGTCAAGAAAATTCGGTTCAACGATTTTCTCACTGGTGGCGCGGCGGTTCGCATTCTCCGTCCTTATCGACTGTGCTTGCATCCTTCCGAAGAATCAATATATTTTTTGACTCGTCGCTTGTCACATGTGCACTGCGCTAATTCGCAACCGCCGTCACTACAATAGCTACTGTAAGCTGCAGCAGGGAGAAATGGCCAAAAAATATTCTAGAAACGTTTTTTGCATATTCCCAGCCTAATTTTGAACTTTCGGCAAAAACTCTGGCATTTTCGCAATCAGTAGAAAATTTCCGATTGAATAGACTCTTTTAAGAGGTTAAAAAAGAAAAAAAAAAATTTCGACTTCCGCCGGCCACTTTTCCGAAATCTCAAAAATCACGATATTTCAAAAGGTCGTAGAGTGAGCCTCTCGTATGCTATGAAGATTCAATGGGGGAGTTTCGAAAAGGTTTTTGCCTGACTTAAATAATGGCGTTGGATTCGTATTGATATCTTTCGTAGTTTTTCCGGAAAGCCTACTCGAAAAATCGCAAAAAAAGAGGCAAAGGGGTATGTATGGAAAAATTTGCAAAAATCGATGGTCCAACTTTGAAATTCTGCCAAAAATCGAAAAA
>JAPYZI010006947.1:0-10102 GCA_030523105.1 Ophioninae sp. A BG-2022a
TGATCCCCTGAACACGAATCTGCCATTAATTTCCCCAAAAACCCAAAATTTCTATGAAAAAATCGTAAAAAACACTTTAAAACACGTTTTTCTTTGCTTAGTTCTATGCTTTCGACAAAAATTTTATGATATTCGTAATCTATAGCATAAAATTTCCGATAAAATAGACCCTTTTAAGAGTTCAAGAATGAAAAAAACTGAAAAAAAAACGTCAGAAAAATAGTCTGCAAAAGGTTTTTCGCATTTTCCCAGTCTAATGTAGAACTTTCGGCAAAAACTCGGGCATTTTTGTAACCAGCAGAAAATTTACGATTAAAGAGACCCCTTTAAGAACATAAAAACGGAAAGAAAAAAATGTTCGACTTCCCCCCGCGACTTTCCCGGAATCTCAAAAATCACGAAATCGAAAAAAAGTTATTCACGATCATAGTCCCAAAAAGAGTTAAAAAATATTAGAAACATTTAATTGATCAGTGTTGATAATATTCGATTTTTCCTCTCTTTCTCCCGAAAACGTAAATCCAAAAAATCGAGAAAACCGAGCGAAGGGTTTCGGCATCACCTGTGACAATTCCAATTTGACAATGAAAAGGAAACAGCACCCTCGTTCTCGAATACGATACGCCGTGAGCATCGGGTTTGCCCTGATCGTTTTGTACGTATGATTCAACGAGGCAAAAGTAATCATGGCCCCTCCCTTCCCTTGCCCTCCTCACGATCACCCTTCAACGTTTTTCTCACCCCGTTGAATTCTGATGGAACAAACTCATCGCGACAAATGTCAATAAAGGTGCAATAAACCGTTCGGGAACTGCTGCTCATTTTCGTCGAAATTTAAGGTCGAACGTTTCGACGGTGACCGGGAGACTAGCTGCTGATGGAGGGGACCAGAGATCACGTACGAGCGCGGGTGGAGTCGGCCGATTGCTGATCTAGCTTTTACGATTCATAACTCAGAAGGGTGGTCTACGGTGGTTTTGGTACTACCACCACCATAAACCACCATGGACCACCATCGACCACCATAGAAAAATCAGAAAACACCATAGACCACCATAAAACACCATAGACCACCATAGAACACCATAGACCACCATAGAAAAATCAAAAAACACCATAGAACACCATAAAACACCATAAAACACCATAGACCACCATAGACCACCATAGACCACCATAGAAGTGATATCGATGTATACGCACAGATGTAAACTTACATTTCGATCGCATTGAGAAAAGACGCAACCCAATGGGGATCGCGTGATTAACGACAAGTTTTGCGACCTTACGTTTCGGAATTACCGGTATAGATCGCGGCTTTAAGAGAGAGTGTGCAACGAGGAGATAAAGACAACGTTGGGAGGAAACTTTAAGAGTGAGAGAGATACTCCATCGTCCCTTTCACGGTCTCGCGTCGAACATAAAACGTTTATTTATACGTCCGACGCAACGTTATCCACTGTTGGATGGATATACCTGTTTCTACTCCTCCTCTCGTACATCGAGAACATTTATTTGTCCCACATCGAGATTGAACTTCCGAGAGCCAATGAGAGAGACAATAAATAGTGCTGACGCCTTCAATGACCCCTCGATGAGTAACTCGATACATCCCTCTCTCTCTCTCTCTCTGTTTACACTTCGCTTTTCAGGCTCGCGTTGAATCTAGCGTTTTTTTTTTTTTTTAGTATTGGTTATTTTTTAAATATCGTTTCGTTTGATTATTAAATATTGAGTTATTAAGTTTTGTATATTATATCGATGAATTTGAAACATGAAATTATGAAATTCTTCAATTTTTAAGTTTTCATTATTAAATCTGAAATACTGAAATATTAACATTATTTTTGACGGTTCGATAAAATAGATTTTTTTAAGCCCAGGTAAAAATTTAAGAGAACGAGCGAAGCGTAAAAAAAAAAAAGAAAAATTGATGAAGATTCCAGCGAAATATCGTAAAATGATTTCTTTTATTATAATCTTTTTTTTTTTTCCAAACTAAAGCAGACGAAATCGATTTTTTTTTTCGTTGCCATTTCTTCCAAACACTCAAAAATTAAATCCGTACTTATAATCAATCTTTCGTGAGAAAGAAGAAAAATCAACAAACGATTTTTATTTTTCCTCGACAAAAAGCGAAAAAAAAAAAAAAAGAAAGAAAAAACAAATTGCCCAGAATCGACAATTCCACGACACCACTATTCCGTTGATCGAACAACGAAAATAAATCAACAAAAAAAAAAAGAAAGGTAAAACAACAACAAGAAAAAAAAAAGAAAAGTGGAGAAAAGCGAGGATTGCAACAAGAACGAACGAAGGTACGAGAGAGATCGGTACGAGTCGTAACGAGATAGCGCGGTGTTTGTAGTCAACTGGTTATAGAGCGATTACGCAATGGAATCTAGTCGTCTATCCAATGGATGAGCATCCTCTCTCGGTTAGGCGAATTCCACTTGGTTCAACTCGAGGAGTATCCACGTTGGATACATCGAAACAGGGGTCAGTAAGGACGCAACTCCGTCAATTCAGGCCGTTAAATTGGTCGAGATAAGGGCATTTTGTTGATCAATTGTTGGATGAACGAGATAGAGGGAATGGAATGGTTAGACTGATTCGACGTAACGACTCGTCCGTCTGTCAGGGTCCTCGTTCTCCCTCTCATCGAAGCCTCTCTCTTTTGGCTAACTACCTCCACTTAACGCTAATAATTATTTTCATTGGGGTGCCCCCCTCCCCCCTCCCACCTACCGTGTTCAGGATACTCGCGAGTCTCCGTCTCTCGGTAAGCATTCAACGTGTTCTATTGCTACGCGTTTATCGCGTTTCCCCCTCCCCCCTCTTTTTTCCACCGTTCGATGATTACGTTCGCGCTGGTCTACCGAGTGATTCCTTTCCCCTCCGAATCACAGCCACCACCGGTTCTCACTTCCTGCACGAACGGATACAAAAATAGAGCGAGAACACCCGGGAGTTGGACCCGTTCTGCCTCTTTAAACCTCTCGATCGTTCACCGTCGGAAGTCGAATACTTTTTCTTTTTTCTTTTTTTTTTTTCTTTTTTTTTATTGCCGGATCTTAACTCTCCTGTCGAATGTTCGATCGTTTTTTGTTGAGGAATCCTTCTGGTCGTGCCGGTGAAATTTATTATCGATCGGTTAAGGTGTTTTTAAATTTATTTTTGTTCGCGAAAATTTTAAGGGTTTTTAGAAATTCGTAGTTGAAATATCGGTTTGTAATGTGGGAAGGTTTGATGATTTTACAATGGAGCTAAACGATGCAATAAATCACGAGTTTGAATAACAATTTTATTTGACGATGAGAGAATAATTGAAATTTTAGTTCGGAATTGAATAATGGAAAGTATAGTTGAAAATTAGAAATATGAAATAATACACGACAATTAAAAAATTGATATGTCAGTTGAAAATTGAAAAATTGAAAAATGGAAATTATACATTTCATAAAATGAACGAAATAAAATAATACTCGAAAATTTGAAAATTGAAATATTCCTTGAAAATTAAACAATTGAAATGAAACTTAAAAATTTCAAAATAAAAAATAATAATAATTGTTTGAAAGCTTCTCTTTCCGAATAAACAAAAAAAAAAAACCAGAGTTATAGAATAATTGAATATTCATTGCGAGCTGTCAAAGTATAATTTCGAAAAAACTGTAAACAATTGCTCGATAATTAAAAACTAAATCGAAATAACGCGAAAGCCGATGATTAAGGAAAACGCGTTGAAGAAATCAATGCTGATGCAAGTCTGTATAAATCGAGGTAAATAAAGGATCGTAATATTTTTGGTTGATTGCATCTATCGATATATAATTCCATGGCTTTTACCATTGATACGAAGGGAGCATAAACTACGACAGTATTTTTGGTCTTTTGTTCGCCCGTGGTGGGAACGTTTAGATATCCGTCCATTACTTTTAATTACGAGGGAAAATAAATAAATAAATAAATAAATAAATAATCCGCACGCACGGAATCAAAAGGCAATGGGTTTTGTTCTTTTCAATTCTCGGGCAATAATTTTTCTTGTAGCCGGAGATGCCACAATGGGTATCCCATCTGTAGGAATAAAGTTGGAGGAGGGTTGCCAAAACAAAGCTGCTAGGGAGTTTTTCCGTAAATCTGGCGAGAAAGAGAGCGATAAATTATTTAGGGCTGTCTTCGTGGCTGTCATTGGGGGGTGTGAACTCGTAAGGGTCATTCCACCTATAAACTACCAAGATTCCCAAACGTTTCATTTTTTTTTGTGCCTTTTCCATTCGTCGAATTAATTGAAAACAAATGAATTCGCGTTATTATTGATTATTATGTTTTAATTGCGTGTCTTTTGTTCGTTCGCATTAATTAAAGCAATTGAAAGAAAATTAATTGAATTATTCATTGAATGAATTGAAAGAAATTAAATTGAATGAATTGAAGGAAAATTAATTGAACAATCGATTGAATAAATTGAAGGAAAATCAATCGAATCAATTGAAATGCAATCGATTGAACTATTCATTGGCTGAATTGAACCAAGGTAAATTCAATTAATTGAGAGATAAATAATTTAATTATTCATTGAATAAATTGAACGAAAGTTAATTAAATAAAATAATTTATCAAGCGAATTAAAAAAAAATTATATTGAATAAAAAAAAATTGAACTATTCATTGAATTAATTGAAAATAAATTTATCGAAATAGAATTCAAAACGAAAAATAAATTTAACAAATCAATTGACTGAAAATAAATATATTTAATTCAAATAAAACTAATCCATTAAGCCAATAAAAATAAAAATCAACGTTAAAAGAATGAATTGAATGAATTGAAAGAAATAAAATAAAAAATAATCGCACGATAATTCGTTCATTGTTACAAACGGGGGGTAACGATCCACCAACGAATCGAGAAAAAAAAAACGAATTCTCGTTCGGTTTGGAAAGATCGAGGGACTCGAGCGAGAACTCCGGATGGACGGTCGAGGTATTTTCGTTTCGATTTTCCGAGCGGTCAGAGAAAATGAACAAGCCCCGTCATTGGTCCAGGGGTGAAATTAAATAACAACAAAACAATAAAAGAGACAATTGTTTCTAAGTTTTACGAGGCTTGCGGTCTACTCGAGGAACCCTCGGTACGAGGAGATACGAGGATCGAGGATATATGGAGTCTCCGAGTTGGCGAGAAAGAGATCTCTCGCTGTGGTTTATTGCTCGCCCACACTTCGCGAGACTACCTTCCCCCTCCCTTTTCTTCTTTTTCTCTCTCTCTCTCTCTCTCTCCATACACGCTCGTAGCTCACTTTATTTAAGGGGGTGTGATTTTCCACGAGCTTGTACGCGATGTATTTTATACGTAGGTACGTATCCAACAATACTCGTTTATTGTTGGATAGGAAAGTTCGAGGGATCGTTTTAGCTCGGCCACCGATGGCCACCCTTCGCGAGTCTTTCAATTTCATTCGCTTTTTTCTTTCCCCGGTTATAATCCCCTGTTTCGTTTATCGCTTTCTCGTTCTACTTTACGCGTTATTACACACCGTGATACGTCGAGACTGGAGCGTTGAAAAAAAAGAAAAAAAAAAACTGAAAAAAAACTGAAAAAATTGACGCCTCGCTTTTTGAATAAACGAGAATTTGTAATTTGATCGAACGTTACGACCAAACGTTGGAAAATAAGAGTATCGTCTATTTTCAAGATTATTTAGTTTAGGAAATTATCGTCAAGAAATATAATTTTTTTTTTTATATCGATGACTGCGGATTTAAAATATTGGAAATATGTTTTGTTGAGGTAATGTTAATTGTCGTTTTTTGAAGAATGTTTGAAATATCGGAAATAGGTGATTTGCCGATAATGTTCGAGGAATCAATAAAATCATTTTTTACGTAAAATGTTTTTGTTTGTTTTTTTTTTAGAATTTTATTTTTAGAATTTTATTTCGGAATATTTTTGTTTCGTTTTTCTTTCGTTATTGTTAAGCTCGAGCGATAATCGTCAACAAATATTCTTCGTTTATCAAGGATCGCGGATTTTTATAATTCGAGAAAATCTTCGATAGCGACAATGTTAATTATTATTGTTGCAAAATATATAAAAATCGTAACTAATTTGCCAAAACGTATTTCGAAATTTGAGTAATATCTTTTAAGGAAATATCAATTTTTTAAAATATTTTTTTACAATTTTTATTTAATTTATAATAAAAATTATTTTTGAATATTTTTCTCTTCGTCAGGATCGTTAAGTTTCAACAATAATAATAAGCAATTAAATTTTTTTATTATTCTTCAAGCTCGAGAATAAATAAAAAATTACCCAACTTTCCAAACTATTGTAAAAAATACAAAATAGAAAAATCTCGTCGTCACTTTTTTGAAAATTGTGGCGATATTTTTGTTTTTTTCTTTTCCGTGGCTTTCAATTATTTTGGAAATGAAAGGTGTTCCGTTAACGCACAGCTGATTTCACGAGGAGTGATTTTGGGAGAGAAAAAAAAAGGGAGGGGAGGGACACTGAGAGGAAAAGTATTTGGGCGATAGGCGACAATAAGAAAGGGCTTATTCTTAACGTTTGGTACGGGGCATCGCGCCATATATCGCGGACGCGTTTTTATTTTGACACTAATAGCGTCGGGGATCGAAGGAGAGAGGCTCGATGCGGTATCGGGCGTTGCGCACCGGACGTTAAGTCCGTCCGATCGCGCTAATCCCGTCCCGATATTACCCGTATAAATCCTGAGGATCCGCAACATCGTGCGAGAACCCCCACATTTATTATTACCATTGTTACAATTTTTATTTTATTTTTATTTTATTTTTATTTTATTTTTATTTTATTATTTTTATTATTATTTATTAATTCTTCATTTTGTTTATTACTTTGTATAATTATCGACATTTAATTATATTTATCATTCGCTCTCTATTATTTTTATTTTCCTTGTTTATTACTTTGTATAATTATCGACATTTAATTATATTTATCATTCGCTCTCTATTATTTTTATTTTCCTTTATTTTTATTCAAATATATTTATTATTATTATTGATTAATTCTTCATTTTGTTTATCAGATTTTTGAAAATGATTGACACTTAATTATATATTTTTTCACCATTCATTGCTCAGTCAACAATAAATGACCGATCGGTTAATTATCGGTTGATAATAATTTATCATTATTGAAACGAATAACGACAATAAATTAACAATAATAATAATATATAATATCACAAATGAATAAATTAAATAAATAAATAACATAAAAGAAATAAGTATTAAACTATTGTAACGCAAATAAAAAATGTATGTAATTAAAAATTATCTGAGTTATTAAAAAATTAAGAAATATAAAAAATTCAAGGTACCAAAAATCTACAAAATTATTAACAAATTCGAGTTATTAAAAATTGAAAAAAAAAAAATAAATAAATAAAATAAAAAAAAAAAAATCAAAATAAATCAAATTCCAAAATCAGATGATCCATCAACAATCGATTAATCGTAAAATGTGTCTTTTGATTTTTCAGGTAGGTACCGTCTCGTACGAGGATTTCGACGTAATAGCGGAAAAAATTTCGAGAACGAGTCTACGATATCGAAGCAGTTGGGACAAAGTTTCAACGTGATAGATACGATTCGCGATGGGTATGTCGAACCGAAACAAGTGTAATAACATTCTTCGATATTGGCTCGGTTTTAATAATCGTTTATACGGTGGATATACGAGATTTACAATAAACTTTGTAATAAGCCATTCGAAACGCGTATGGAAAAGGTTTGTACGAACAATGGGGACAAAACGGGTGCCCTTTTCTCGTCGTACGATCATCCGAACGATATCACGAGACGAAAGAGGCATACCAGTTTGGGAGACGGAGAAACGTCGAATGCCGAGGATTTTGGCTCTCCTTTGGAATCCTCGAATAGTCGAGAAGACGCGATAGGTCAGGCCGATAGAAACGAAAGAGCGAGAGAGAAAGAGTGAGTGAAAGGGCAAGGGGGGGGGGGGGGGGAAGGCTTTACTGGTCATAACTCGGAAACCTTCGCGTGTACGAACAATCGCGTTCGTTATGATTTCGGACGCTATTTTGACTGCTCCCTCACCGTGGGTGGGCTTCTCGTAACACCAACGGAAACAGAAATATGCTAGCTCGTAAACCGGAGACCCTAACCTCACCAACGTAACACAAGCTACGCAAACGAAAATCGTCGAGTGTTTCAACGCGAGAAAACACTACGGTTTGACTTATGTATTAAACGTTCAACGACCAAGATTTCGCGACGAAGATCGGTCCCTCCGGACCTGCGATATCTCCTTCAAAGACTTTCTTACCCCCATGGATATTTGTCAGGGTGGTCTTTATTCCCGGGGTCTCCGATTCCACCCGTTTGCACTCCGAGCTTGCCGTTCTTTTTTTTTCCCCCTTTTTTTTTAGGTAGCTTCAACAGTTTTTTTTTTTTTATATTTTTTTTGGTTAGTTTGAAAATTTTTGGATTTTTTCGATATTTTTTTTTTAGAGTTGTATAAAATGTCGAGTTTTTCGAGAGTTGTTTTTTTTGGTACGAAATTTTTGAACGAGCCACGTACTAAAAATCGTAGCTTTGTATATTCGAAATAAAAAGAATTTTTAAACGAGCTATTTTTTCTATTTTCTTTCTGTTTTTTTTTTTTTTAGTAGCGTGGAATTTTGTTTTTTTCGATATTTTGTTTTCAAAGTACTCTAAAATTTGATGTTTTTCTGTATGTGTATTTTTTTTTATTTGCCTTTAAATCTGATATTTTCGATAGTTTTTTAAAAGTACCAAATTTCTCGATGAGCCTCTTACTAAAAATCGTAACTTTGCACGAGTGTCAAAAAAAAAAAAAAAAAAAAAAAACAACGAATTTTCAAAGGATCAATTTTTCGAAATCTTCACGAAAAGGGTAGGAAAAAATGTAAGCTTTTCGTCGAACCAATATTTCGACGAAATCCAAATGAAATTGAATATAAATTCATAAGACGTAAATATTGAACGAGCAAAATGAATTTGATCGTCAAATGCTTTTGGAGAATAAATCGGTCGAAGCGATCGATGAGGATTCGTCGATTAATCGATTGAAACGAAGCTTCGTTTCGCTCCACTTGTCCCGATGTCGTTCAATCATAAACCCGTTGTTGGTCAGCCAAGTTTTCGAGTCACCTGGACCGAGCAATGAATCAAGGAATCCTGGTGGGAAGGAGCGAGTAAAACGCGAGGCCGTAATGCGGCACAGTGGCGACGCTGACACGCCTTCCTCATAAAACGACGATCCCGTCTCGGGCGACCGCGAGAGACCGATTTTTCTCGCCGTTTTCTCGATACGAGACACGCGCTCGTAATTTCGATATTTTCTCTCTTGCTAGTTCCAGGCTACATTTTCGCATTTCTTTTTTTTTTCGATTATTATACATTTTTTAATTAACAAAGTGTAATGGGACAAAACTTTGTTAATTAATTCATTGAAAGGAAGGTTTAAGCAATGTTTAAATATTGTTTAAGCAATTGAACGATATTTAAAGCGATTGAACAATATTTTAAGCAATTGTGTAAGAAATTAAACATTGTTGAAGCAATTGAACATTGTTTAAAGCAATTAAACGTTTTCTAAAGCAATTAAAGATTGTTTAAAGCAATTGAACATTGTTTAAAGCAATTAAACATTGTTTAAAGCAATTAAACGTTTTTTAAAGCAATTAAACGTTTTTTAAAGCAATTAAACATTGTTTAAAGCAATTAAACGTTTTCTAAAGCAATTAAAGATTGTTTAAAGCAATTGAACATTGTTTAAAGCAATTAAACATTGTTTAAATCAATTAAACATTGTTTAGGCAATATTTAACCATTGTTTAAGGCAGGAAACATCGTATCAACAATTCCACATTGTTTAAGCCATTAAACACATCGTTAATATATCTCGTAATTGTTACTAACCTAACAGCAAAAAAAAAAAAAATACAAAAAACAAACAAAAAAAAATCAAAAATCGTTCAAGAGCGAATAACAGTTTCCTCTCGGTTTTGTTTTCGGTTTGACTTTTCTACACCGCTCTCCGAATCGCCAAATCCCCAAACGG